>CAJHUC010000739.1:0-37377 GCA_905146915.1 Ostreobium quekettii | reverse complement strand
TCCGCCGGAGGCGGCGGCGCCACCCATCGCCCCCTCTGAGGAGGAACCTGCTGAGGGGGGGTGAGTAAACCGGAAAGGGGAGAGAATACATAAATCCATTTAATGGATTTCCCTACCAATTTTCGAATTTTTTATTTCCTCTGTTTGCGCGCGCAGCGCGCGCAAAGGGTGTCTGCGGCTGCTGAGGGGGGAGTAAGCCGCCAAGGGGAGTGAATAGAAAAAACATTTTTTTGATTTCTTTGGCAATTTTCGATTTTTTTTTCCTCTGTTTGCGCGCTCGGCGCGCGCAAAGGATCCCCCAGTGGCCGAGGAATGCCGTACTGAACGTGTTTGTTTGCGGTGGCGCAGGGACTCCCTCACCCTGAGGATGCGCGTCCCCTCCTGGGGGGACGTTTGGAGATGCGCTGGGCGGTGGGACGAACACGGGCGGACCGTCCACCCTGCCTGCCCCTGGTACAAGGCCGCCGTCACCCCCGCCGAACTCGTCTTCGGCTGCAAGGCCTGCTGGCTCAACAAGGGCCGGCGGTGCTGGGTGGCGGCGGGCCCCCCTCCCACCGGCGCGGAGCCCCGCGGCCCCGTGGCCGCCGCCTGTGCCGCCACCGCAATGGTGGGCCTGGCGGTGGGTGGGTCCGCCCGCGCCCTGGGTCGGGGGCCGGCGGTGCCGCCGGGGCCCGCGCAGCGTCCCCGTTCCCCCTCCGGCCATGGCCACCTCCAAGGGGCGGGTGGACTTGCGGGGGGAGGCGTTGCGGCGGGTGCGAGGGCGGCCGGCGTGGCAGCGGAGGGCGGCGGTCGGCTGTCTGCTGAGTTGATCCGGCGGGGGGTCGCCGTTGACCACGTGGGCAGCCCCGGCCTCCTCGACACTTTCATGGAGGCTTTTCGGAGGGCCGGCGGGCGCTCCGCCCCCCCCAGGGGGGTGGATATGCGGTGGGATGCTCCCGACCAGCCTTGGCCCACGCACGCGCCATGCCGGCCGCCAACCCGCCGGGTGCAGGGGGACAGGGCGGCCCGGGGTGGTGGTTTGGCAGGGGGGGGTGAAGGGCGGTGGGGTGGGGAGGGGGTGGGGTACCGGGACGAGGTGGATGGCGGGGGGGAGTGGTGTGGTCCGCCAGGGGAGTGCGAGCACGAGGGGCGGCGCGGCGGATGGTAGAGGTTGTTGGGCTGTTCGGAGGGGCAGGGTCGGTGGGTGTTGACTCCCCACTTGGGAGCTGACGTTGTGCTGTAAATTTTTTGTAACCACTTTTTTGAGATTGTGCTGTGTATCGCTGAACGTGTGTTGTAAATGCGCTCTCCCTCTACTGTTTGTTGTGTACTCAAATGCAACAATATTTCGCACAAACACGTCCATTTTCAGACGTCCAGTCCTGCGCACAACCGTTTCGCCAAAATAATCACATAACAACAATGCTGCGCACAAATGCTCCTATTTGGACCTTACCGACATTTTGCACGAAAGCTTGTTCCTTGTCTGCCATGGTGCCATAATTCCTCATGGCCAGCCTTACGCAATCATGCGTGTTGCTCCAATTTCCTGACAAAACTGCCAGGCTTGTCATTTTGGACTCCTGGGATGCGCGCCAGCACCTTTGCGTTGTTTCTATTGCCCGCTGCTCAAGCATGTCACCTTGGAAAAATGATTTTGGCAGCGCACAGGCCCTCCAACGATAGCATGCTGCGAGTCAGAACGATGTGCTTCAAGTATTGGGCAGGCACATGCTTATGCTGACCTTTTTGTCGATCGGTTGCTCTCACGCAGTCTTTTGCTTGTAACTTTGTGAACAGCATGTTTGCCATCATTCTGAGCCTTCGATGATGTGTTCACACGATCTATCCACTGAATTCTGGATCTTGACGACCGGCGAATACTTGGAAAGCACCTCGTGTACAGAGATTGTCCAGGGATGCAGGCTCACAGTGGGCGGCCCCTTGTTCCGCCGAATCGCAGCCGCTCGAGCTCCTCGCAGGCACCTGCTTATCAACTCCCAGGAGTTCGAGACTGAACGCGCCAGCAGGTGTCCAACTGTACCGTTGTCGGTTGCGTCTGCAACTGTCAACCAAAGTACAAGGGTTATCTGTGTACATGGGCTGGAGAGGTCCATCCTTTCAAGCGTGGACAGTCATGCCCAGCGGTGACGGTCACAGCGCGCAGTGACGCCTTTGCGCGCCCCAAGGCTGCCCGCGAGGTGGAGCTGCCGGCAGCTGTGACGCCCTCGCAACTAGCCAGCGAGGCTGCGGGGGCCGCGCACCGTCGCGTGCATGCACCAAGTGCCCAGCGCTGCTGTCGGCAGACGCGCCCGTCTCCCCGCTGGTTGCCCTCCATCCCCCTCCTGATCCCACTAACGCGTCTGTCCCTGTGTGTTGCGGGGGCAAGGCTTTCAACGCAGCATACATCGAGGCCTGGCAGGTGACTCTCCTGTCGCCGCCGCACGGGGGCACATCGGTCACACGCCGGCCTGCGGCTTCACTGAAAGGAGAATCCGCCGCCAAGGTGCTTGGTGCTGAGTGCGGGCGACCGGTCGTCGGATGCTGTTTGTCATACGCCCAGATCAGGGGACCGCAACAGCTACCCTCGGCAGGGGTCATGGTGGGTTGTGTGGATAGTGTTGATGATCTTCAGCAACCTGTATGGTTCGATCATGGACACGATGCTGCGGTTGGCGGAACCTGTGCTGAGGTAGATCGTGGAATGGACACCGACAGTGCGCAGGACTGTTGGGTGAATGTGATTTCATCCTGGACAGAAAGACACCTGAAACAAAAAGGGGCTCTCCTAACTTGGAACGACAACGATGTAGTGCCGCACGCCGCCTTGTGTTTAGAGATGCGTGTGAAGATTTCCGAGGTTCCAGGGCGCTCGCCCAACTGTTCAACTCAGTAGAAAGAATAAAAATAACTGACCCAAGATCCGGCTGAAGTCAACCTTGTTGGCCAGAACTCCTGGGCCTCCTGACACTGCAGAGGAGGAGACATGGCCCTGTAGACGGACCACCACCCAGAATCCCACAGGCCAAAAATTGTTCCCCAGTGGCAGAGACATAGGCAGGTCGAAAGGACTGTTCAGTGGTGAATGGCATTTGCTAACACACCTGGACATCTAGCACCACCACGACTGGGAGCGACGATCCCATGTGCGGGAAATGCAGTGGGCTTCTCACAAACCTAGGAGTGTTGGTGGGAGTCGGGAGTGACACAATAGAGGTGCCAACCGTTAATGGTGGGAGTTTGATGTCGTGCTGGGCACTTTGGCTGTGAGAATGATAGAAGAGAAGAACAACACCCCGCATCCCTGTTTGTTGAAGTGAATCATGATCCGATAATTAGAACCACTGACGAACAGCTGTGGAATGCAATTCAGCACCGATTGCAAAATATAGGCGAATGGGGGGTTCTTTTGCAGCCCAAATGTGTAGGATGCTATTGCATTTGGCTGGAGAAATCGTGCATGGCACCCTTGTTTCTTGCTTGTCAGTTTGTGTTTTGTGCAGGCAACAAGGCCATTGGCTAGAATGGGCATTGAGGCCACACTGCTCAGCAAGCTGAAGGCTAGAAACCTGAACACGGCTCAGGATGTCCTCACCTCGACACAGCTCGATTTGATTGAAATCCTGGAAGATGTGACTGAAACAGAAATAGAAGCATTGGTGCTAGCAGTCAGCAAGCATGTTGCACCAACTCCAGCTAGGGTGAGCGATTTGCAATGCTGGCTCAACTAACTTCCTGTGTTTCACAGATGACAAGATCCACAGCCAGGAGGGCACGCATTGATTTGATGTGTGCCGATATTCTTGTCACTGCATAATACTGTTGTGTTAGATTTTGTTGTGATTGGATGTTTGGATAAACATGTTGTGATGCCAACTTAACAGCGAGGACACAGGACATTCAAGTAATCAATTTCATCGTTGCAGGCTGCTGCCTGCACTGCTTCGTTTTTGCCAAAGTAATTTTCATTTTGCATAGTCGCAGTATTTTTCATTTTGCATTTTACATAGCTTCTGAGAAATCATCTTTGAGCATACCTGCTATTGCAACTGGAACAAGGAATGCACACTTTCCTGGGCAGCAATGGGTACTCGATATTTGTTTCCAATTGTTGTGGTGCACCTCAGCCTATGCCTTGCTTCCAACTTCGGTGCTAATACTCTGGCCCATTGGTTCATTGCCTCTGTCAGCAGGCCTATGAACTTCAACATCAAACGACTCCCAAAGGACGCCACCTGCCCACATGCATTCAGGTGCGGACAGCCAGGCTCCAGTTTTTGTTCAGGTGCAGGGTTTTACGCCAAAGCCATGGCCATGGGCAGCTGCTCACCCTGTTCAGAATGTGTTGGCCTACTGTGCGGGCCTGCTGGCAGCTTGGGCACAAAGCCAAAACAGAATGTGAAAAGGCTGCCCTGGCTGCAGGAGCTAGACACTGCCTTGAGAGGAGGCATCCCGAGCGGTAGCTTGACAGAGCTGGTGAGTACTTGAAACCAAAGGCGTGTTCACTGTCCATTGCTCGCTGTAAGCAATATTTACTGCACATTGACATCAGCTTCAGAGCTGGACTTTTCACTCATTTCGTCTATAGAGCTCTGTGTTTTGGGCACTGTAGATCGTGTCGCTGTAGAACATCGCAGATTTTCACTGATAACTTACATGATTACTTGATTGTCAGTTTAACAGGGATTGGTGACCACTCCGTGCAGCACGATTTCATCATACTCCCGCACGCATGTGCATTAGTAACTTCAACCCTGACTTCGCTTTCGTGGCCGGTACCCGTTTGTTTGTTTGAACCCATTGTATCCTTTGATGGGCCTGACTTGGGCCACGTTCAGATTTCGTCCTAACAGCATCTTTAGAGCATCTTTATCGGTCGGTGCTATTGCACCGGCGGAGCTATCCAGGAACGGTTGTCACTGGCTGCCGTGCCACCTTACTAATGCGGCATTTGCCAAATAGCACTGGTGCCAGTGCTACCCTGCGCACATGTGTAACGTTGGGTGCTATTGCTGTGCCAAATAGCATCAAGCTGCTGTTGCTCACCATTAATGATGTTTTTTTGACCTGTGGTGCTATCCAGTTGACTGAATAGCACCTCGGGGACAATAGCATCCACGGATAAAGATGCTCCAAGGATGTGGCTGCTATCATGGTATGGTGTCCAGTCCTAGTTACAACAAACATTGGGCAAAACCGGACGTGAGCAACTCCCCAATTTGAATATACAACAGTGAATTTTGGCCCCATATTCTGGGCTCTGGCGATGTAAAGTGGACAATTGCCATATGGCATAGCATTGAATTCATGTGTCCATTCCGCTTTGCAGCCAATTGCAGCAGGGTCACTGCAGCCAGTGCCTTGCTTGTATGTGTTGCATGAGAAGGAATTAGCCAGTTCTGTGACTGTTCCCAGGTTGGACCTGCAGGTGTGGGGAAAACACAATTCTGCCTCCAACTATCTGTTTCGGCAGCCAAACCACGACATGCAGGCGGGTGAGACAGAGGTTGCTATTCCTTCAATCCCCTTCTTGGTAATGGAAACCACAATCAACCACACACAATGTGGTTAAGGGCAGTGTGCACATCCACATTCTGGCCAGCGGATGGGGAAAGAAGCGGGGGGACTGGAGCTTGAAAAATTATTGCCAGCATGACCGCTGCAGCTCACAAGCAAGAAATTCAGGGACACTCAAACATTGCGCAGCATTATGAAAAACAAAACGGCTTAAAACCTCTCTTTGTTTTGGCTTGCATTCATAGCACAGTATCAACAGCAATTAATCCAATGATGAAAGGGGACAAAGATAGCCAAGAGATGTTGGGAAGTACTTGCATTTTGACGAGTAGACATTCTCATCGCTGCTTTCGAATGTTGGTCTTAGGCCAGTTTCAATTTGGAACCTGTCCTGAGGACACGCTTTTGTGCATAACAGCGGACATGGCCGATGATCAGGTGTCACTATGGCTTGTTGAGCTTTGGCCCCAGACGTTGGCAGCCATAGCGTGCCCATTCTATGCAGAGTGCTGCAATGTACCACGCCATACCGTAGCTTTCCAAAGCGCACTGCGCTTTGCCAGCACAGATAGTAGCAGTATGATGCAGCACGTAGTTGAAGGCTGGCTTCTTGTAGTTGGCATCAAATCCGGCAAGAGTAATTTCAGCGTGGGGCCAAACGACTTGACTTGTTGTTCGCATCTCTCAGAAGCGACGCGGCGAGTCAATACCTTGCACCATGAAGGCACTGCTGGGCTTATCTCTCCACAAATTGTTTGCTTGGATCGCATTGTTCATAGTGAGTTCTACTGCCGCTCTGGAAATGGGAATTGCTCCCAGGAATGTAACTCAAAATGTGCGAGCAGCGACCTGCCACCCATCTGCTGCTGTGCTGTGCTTCCAAAACCCTGCATCCCTCTCACCCATCCCTGGCAAACGGTCGTACAGATTGGTATCTCATATCTCATGGCTGAATGGCCCCAAAATGGAATGTTCTGTGATATGTCTATGGCTTGCATGGAGCTGTGAGCCAATGCGCATCTCTTGAAGGCGATGGCGGCCCAATGCTGAAACAGTCCCACACCCTGTCAGCTGATTTGCAGTAGCAAAATGCGTCCACGCTGGGCTTGTTTTTGTCTTTTGAGATGTCCCTGTGCCTCTCAAACATTGATGCTGCCCATGGATTGCTTGAGGTCTGACCATTTTTGCTCCTTCTGTGCAGATTAGGACGTCATGTGCATTACTTTGACACCGAAAAGAAATTCACATCGAATAGGTCAGAGTCCCCACTGCTCATCAGACGCTTGCCACAAAGCTAGCCTGTCGGAATCTCGTATAAAGATTGTGGCCAAGTGGACCCGCTCTTTTGGCGTGACCCAGCAGGGATCAATGACATGCGTGAATGCACCCTGGTAGCGGATTCAAAGATTCAGCAGCTGCCTTACTGGCTTGTCTCTATGTATCTTGCGTGATGGTCCATACAAAACACAATATGCCGCCTGTTTGGCGATGCCTGATTATGGAGGATGTGAATCAGATGGGCCATGACAGTATAAATGCACAAGCGGAAGTTGCTGTGGTTTGTCTTGCCGAAAACAAGTTAGGATGCTATCGTTGCAGTGGTTTACACTGACCACCATTAGTAAACCTTGTGCAAGCAGCTCACCTGGAGAACGTGTGTCCAGTGTGGCTCTGTCGGGGCCACGGCCTAAGCCAACGACCGGTGGCGATTAAGTGCATTTCCACATTCACTACATCTGTCTCAAGTATCCAACAATATTTTGCAGGGCCGTGCCATTTTGGAGTGCTTTATGTCCATGCATGGGGGATCAGCCTATGGCAACTGCTGTAGCATGAATGCTTAAGCCAGTGCTCTTCATTATGGGCAAATTCGCTCAATTGCACCAATCATGCGTTCATATTGTTTCCAGGGTTGCTGAAATAGCTGAACACCAGATAGGTCAGGTGCCGGGGTCGAAGAATCTTGTTGAAGAAACGCTGGCCAATATAAGTGTGATGAGGCCAGGTACCGCTGGTGAATTGCTGCAGAGCATCAAGGTGTGATTTGCACTTCATGCGGTATTTGTTTCTTTTGTCTTTTCATATTATTTTCCAAATTGGGTGCACCACCTTCGTTAGCGATGCAGCGTTTTGTGCAGTATCTCTGGTGCGCACGCGGCATTTTGTTGGGAGAACCTGGTTTGACGTCTCCTTATCCCGAATACTGCATTGCTTTTCAGAGTAATACTTCGGGATCAAGAAACATACAAATTTTGGTATTGCTTTTATTGATCGGATGACGTTGAAGGATTCCATCATATAACTTTGAGTGTCAACAGAAAGTAGCAACAGGTTAAAATTCTGCAAGAACGCTGATGATTTGGAAGCTCATCTTCTGAACGGGCCCCTACATTATCTTTGTGTGGTCATCACGGCGGCCAAGGCAAAAAGTGAGTATACACTGCTGGCCTCACATGAGCTTGCCTGGCTGTGGGGCCTGAATAGAATTCCAGCACATGACCGAGGCCATGCATGCAAGAATATCTTCAAGCGATGTGCAAGATAAAAGCCATAATTCTCTCCGCCCAGATTCTGTCTTTCCCGGGATGGTAGTGTTTGAGCCAGCCACTGCTGTGCACAGTCATTGGAGTCTTCGATCATCGAGCTACAAGTGGGACTGGTGTTGCTCGACAGTGTGGCGGCTCTTGTGCGCACGGGCTATGGACACGAGCAACTGGTTGAGAGGCAGGAAATGCTGGGCCTACAAGCCGCCTCCCTCAAGTATCTTGCACAGATATTTGATATTCCGGTTGTTGTGACGAATCAGGTATGCGGGGTATGAAAAACTAGAGGACGTGGCAGACCATGGGCACTTCCTGAGTCCAATGCAAAGCTGGTTCCACTGTTAGGCACTGCAACACCTTAGAGTGAAAAAGCGGAATGAAGGGCCTGTGGTCCACCAAGTCCGTTCATACTGAGGGAAGACACTATTTGGAATTTGGTAGGCTTAGCGTCAAATGGACGCTAAATGGACGTTGTGGGTCTGAGCTAAGCGTCCGTTTGACGTCAAACGTACCAAAAATCAAAACAGTCCTTCCCCTAAGAATGTTGCAGGTGGATACTCTTGACACAAGGGACTGAGAGTTGCATGGTAGGCAACAGCAGCACGCTTACAAGTGCCACGTCGGAAATTTTCAGCATAGAGATTTGAGAACAACGTATTGTGATGCGTTGACACATTGATTATTTCGACTTCCCATTCACACAGTTGCAAAATGTACAGTCCCACTTTGTTTCTGCTCCAGTGGCGGTTACAAGGGAGTTTTGGGGTCTGCTGGGCAGGTGATGGCAAGGTTCCAAACCCAGAGCACACCAGGTCCCGAAGCTTCTATCCAGGCTTTTTCCAGATCGACGACGCCATTGCATGGGCACCCAGATCAGGGCTCGCGACTGGCAACAGCGGCCGATTCAAGCGTTATGGCTGCACTTGGCACCAAATGGGCGCACTGCGTAAACACACGGCTTGTGCTGGAGAGGGTGGGGCAGGGCAGATGCATCAAGGTTTGTAGCCAGCTGGCCTGGTTGCTGTCCTATCCATGGCTGTTCAACAGAGGAGATTAGATATTTTGCACTGCCCAATGCAGAGTCATGCTGCTGCCAAACACATTTTCGACCTCTGGATCACCCATGCCCATACGTTGCTGCCCATCCAGGCCCACATGTACTACTTGTGCCTCAAGAAACAAGAATCCAGCGCATTTGTCAGTTGTGGCACATCCTGCCAATGGCGATTTTGTGTCTCCAATGTCCATGAAGAAGAAAAGGCAGAAAAGTTCCCAACAACCAGCAAAAGCTGTTTGTGGTTCTCCGGTAGCACATTGCAACTTTTGTGTTTCTCTCCCTGCATGTACTAGGAGGCTCCAGTGCAGAATCGCTGTGCCATGGTGCTGTCCAGCAAAGTCTGGCAGATTTGTAGCCTGTTCAGTTTTCCAAGCCTCTGCCTTTGTGCCATGCCCACAGATAGCGAAATCGCCGTCCTGCCCGAATGCAGCAACTGCGTTTCGGATTACGCACCGCGGCGTTGAAACCGATCACCTGGCTTCAGGAGTGGCTGACCTGGAGGGGGATGTGCTGGCGATGGGTATCGCCAACGATGCTGCTTATGACATGTAACAGGACTTCCTTGCCATGGCGGTAAATGCTTGTTTTGTGTAGCGAGGTGTGGTGATTTCTCGCCACGACAATTCTGGCATTCTGGCAACCGGCGCTTGCCCCGAGCTTCTTTGATGCCACGCAATTGTTGACATCCATCGGAAGCTGCAGGAGAGTCGGTGGGGGGGAAGAGGCGGGGAGGGTGACATAATGAGGGGAGAAACATACGAGAATCAAGTCAACGTTATGATCATTGTTCTGCCATGCTAGTTATCATATCTAGCTTGTCGAACACTCCTCCATATTCACATTGAAATAACGGAAGACACTGTTTTGGTGTGCTTAGCGTCAAATTGGCGCTAGGGGGGGAGGGGGCGCAGACCTGTGAAGCTAAGAGATGATGTAATTGCCACAAAATCGACATAAGGAGGGAAGGTGCCCAACAACGTAACTGATAAGCAGCAAACAGCCCGTGACTTGATCCTAAACCTCCTGCAAATGCTTAAACTTTAAAAAATGCATTAGAATGGATCAATTTGCGGCCAGTGAGGCTGCCCGCTTCACCTATAATGGCAGTTAGAATCCCATTTTTCAACCCAATGCAGTCCATACACCTTCGACTATTTACTCCCCTCAAAACGACCTAGAAGTTGCATACCACACATAAGCATCGACGCTACGGAAGGGCGGGGGGGGTGGGGGGTGGGGGGTGGGGGGTGGGGTTGAGCTTGACTCCATGTTGACTCTAAGTGTACCGAAATCAACATAGCGCCATCACTAAGCTACTCAAATCGCACAGTCCTATTGTAGACTGTGCTGAAACATTAGGAACCAGTATTGTTCATATTGAAAGCTTACACACAAGCCAATAAATGCGAATTGTTCATCAAGCCGTCACAATACAAATATGTACTTCAATAGTCATCAAATAGTCTGTTGTCAAGCCATGATTTAAAACCGCCATTTTATCTCTGCTTTTCATCTGCATCAGTAATCGTCCCCGCAGTGCTCATGTTCGCCCATTCCACCCATCATTTCGCACATCTCACGGGTTGTCCCACTTAGCAGCTGTCAAGCAGTGTCGCAGTTCATCAATGCATACTGGGGTGCTGTGATGGAAACAACCACCTCAGCGCGACTCCCAATCGTCAGCAATTCTTCCCAATAGAATGAAGGGCTTCAAGCCCTTGCATTTCTGTAGGCCCTGAGGTCGGGTGGCTCATCGACCATATCGACTTCGCTGGTTTTGGAGTTGAAAACCGAAGAATTCTTGATCGATTATCAGGAGGCTTCAAGGCAGATATTTGCTGACACAACTGGACGACAGCGATCGACGCACTGCCATGACGACCATGATTCAGTTGATGGCGAAAATTGATGAGGGTTTTCACCATTCATCTAATGCATTGTAAGACTGCTTACATGCAATGCGATTTGAAATCTCATCTATAGATCATGCCTACTCTCTTCATGCTCACTGATCGCCAATGCGATGCAGTGGCTGAAGTGGGTTCCGCTCGCTCAAGTTGCAGCAGCATCACCTTGGGGGGCTCGCATTTATCTCCCATTTCTCAACGGCTGCACAGCTGCAGCCCCATCAGACACCATGTGTGCCCAGCAATGTTGCGCCCAGCATTGCCAGGCCAGGATATTCGCCCTCAACACACGCTATGAAGAGAACCACAGTTGGCGACGTTCTTAGCTGTATACCCGCCCGTCATCGTCTACCAAGGTGCAAGGGCACCGCTTTGTCTTGTCAATGCAATTTCAAGGACAACATCCACAGCTTAACCACACAACATCCACACCTTAATGCGACGTTCATGCCAGCCAGAGGAATGCCACATCGATGGTTCCACAGTCAACTGTGTGTGTGTGTGTGCATGAGATGTATACTTTTAGCCCTGCAGCAGCATCTGCAGTTGTGCTTGAGTAATGGCAAACAGAGTTCACCGTGGTGCATACATTTTCAGCCAGGGCGATGCATCGATCCGTGATGGCGGCCGGCGCTGACGACTTGTTTCTCTCGTTGGCACATGTCTTATGACATGTTTTCGCCACCATCTAGGTTTCCAACGTGGCCAAGCCCCGCTGCAACACCCTGCAGTATTGATGACATCGACAACGAAATCCGTGCTATTTTCTTTCCTATTACCTGGTTAGCTCCCTTTGGCGACTCATGCCCCCACTGAGTTTGGAAGTACCACTGGCTGCACCACCGCATCTTCTGACTCGCACTGCAAGTCACCCTTGTGGCCCGGAGGGTCCATGAACCGTGGGAGCATCCTTGAGACAGACCAAAGGGGTGGTGGGTTCATCCTGGAATGCTGCCAGCCAATGCAACTTTGAGCGCCCCTGGCACGCAACTGCGTATATCAGGTGGACACTTTCCACATCCCTGGAGGCCCAGGGTCCAACATATTGCTTCCCGACCGGTCTCCACCGATCCCACCCATACGTCTGCACAAACCAAGACGTTAACATTACAGCCTCGTATCCCGAGGCTCAAAAACAATTTGTGCCCAGTCGCTTCCCTGGTAGGCATGCTGTTACGTAAATGTGACTCACCCTGAGTCGGACCCCACACCCTGCAATTGACTCCCTCTCCGTCCAGAACTTCAGTCTCTAGGGCGGTAAGCACTATTGTACACACAGCGTTCGCGTGTATGCAACAATGTCCACGTCATGACCCGCACACCACACTGCGGGTCGACATTCTGGACAAAAAACTCGGCGTCCCCAAGTTGCGTCGCCGGACCAAACCTGCATTTGTGCCAATGTCCAAGGAACGCCCCGACCTCACCATATCGTTTTTTTTCGTCGCCTGAGCAACAAGGCAAGCACTCACAACAGAATATGTGTTTCGGTGCGTCAAAAGCTGCAGGCCCTAAGGCACCATAAATCATGAACTCACTGGCCGTGAGTCGAGGACTCACCGCACTCTGTAGCAATCACACAAAAGCCCGGAGAGCTCTCCAGCCCTAGAAAGCTGGTTTTGCAAACAGGGTCTCGAACTCCGCCAGTCGCATGTCAGCCCTGTCCGACTTCAGCGACCCAGCAACAACGTGCTTTCCCGCATGCTTAGAGGCTTTTGTGTTCTCTTGTTGTTCGCCCATCATCCCCTTCTCCTTCACGACCTTTATAATGTTCTCTTCAATGGAACCCTGCAGCACAAGAGGTGTTGAATGAATGAAGCAGCTTGGAAAAAAGCAAATGCGATGCTGCTTCAAATAGACTCTGGATGCAAATCTACAGAGAACAATTGCACAAAGCCAAGAAGACGAATGGGCTGGCGTGTGAAGATTGTCCTTTACAGAAAATGAACCAAGAAACTAAGACATAGAAACAGAGGAAACAGGGATAAAAAAAGAAAAAAGAAAGGAGACATGACATGCACTGGCCATATCCCCCCTGAGGAAGGAGTTTGCGGGGGCCTCTTCTGGACGCCATGGCAGGTGACCAAATGTCTCTGACCGCTGCAGGAAAAGCAGGCAAAGCATGGGTACACCAACGTGCATCCCACCTTGACAAAGAACTTCTTCACTGTGACCTGCCGCTGCTGCCCCATGCGCCAGGCCCTTCCGATGGCTTGCTCCTGCAAGGCAGGGTTCAGGGGCGGCTCCAAAATGAAGACATGGGATGCAGCTGTCAGGTTGATGCCCATGCCGCCACTCCTCATGGATAGCAGGAAGACTGTGGTGGGCGGGTCCTTTTGGAAGGCGGCGATGGCCTCCTTGCGCCGCTTCATTGGCATCGAGCCCGTGATGGTGCGGTAGGCAAAGCCAGCGGCACTGAGGGGGCCTGTCAGGGCGTTGAGCGTGGCGGTGTACTGGCTGAATATGAGACACTTGGGGGACGAGCAGGTCTTGACCATGTTCTGTGCCGCCACAGTGGCCGTCATGGATCAAAACATACTAAACAAAGATGCACAAAACATGGATCATGCTAATAGAGTGGAATCGAAGGTGACTGGTGCATAATGGTGTTCTGATTTGCACTGAAGAGCATCAATGTAGGTGAAATGGCACATACTCAGTCATCCAAATATATATTCCTGTGTCGAATTTCGAAGGTAGAACTGCAAAAGCTGGCCATGTTGCTTGAATACGGCCATTGCCAGTTCTGTTCGGATGTTCAGCATAGCACCCACTGCACAATCCATCATACCAGGCGAATGTGCACAAGGGCATTGCTTGAGCAATCCATTGCTACTCTTGTGGCATCAGTTGCAGGACATATTTTGAATAGTGCCCACCAGGGCCACACATCGCTAATGTCATGATGCTCACAAATTGGTGACGTGAAGACAAACTGAACATGTACCTTTGTGGACATGTACTTTTGCAGGATGCAAGTGGCGAGAAATGCTGGATGGAGCTGTGCATTCTCAACCAAAACTGACGAAATAAGCACATCCAGAAAAGCATGATGCCAAGCCACATGTCACATGGAAACCACAACTCCTGGCACTGGTAAGGCCATAGAATGTAGAGAAAACAGACACACATGAACCGCACCTGTCACACATGTCACACCCAATGCATAAAAAACGCAGAATCTATCGTACAGCTCTGCAACCACTACTGACAAGAATGCTGGCAATCCAGGCTGCAATGAACCCAGCCATTTTGGCATTTACATCTCTCTTCTAACCTTAATATGTGAACAAGACAAAAATCACAAAAGCCATCATCCACAGAAATGTATGCGGAATATACAGCAATGCGCCTTGACTGCACTGCTGGTGATGAGAAGCCTTCAGTGCATCGGTTTCTAAATTTCTTCTGATAAACTGTTTATTTTCCAGTACACATGCCAGATGCATGGAAACAAACAACCGGCAGGACGGAACACCAACAATAGAACTTTAGGACAATAGTTTTTCTTTTCCTTTGATTGCAGGGTATTACATCCAGAATATGAAGCAGCATTCTGAAAGAAAAACAACAGTAGTATTGGGCAATATTATAGTTTGCGCTGAAGAGGCACAGCATCTCCACGTTCCTGTTTGCTCACATGGGGGCACAGTCCTACCTTTAGCTCGGAAACAACTGCATCGAGCTTGCTGGTGAATGCAAAGACCTCCCCTGAGGCATCGGTGGGAGTCTCTGCCTCCTGTTTCAATCTGGCCTCCTGCACGATGTCACTGTGGAGTTTGCCATCCACCAGTTGGCCTCTTGCGAATGGCTGGCAGCATGAGGGGCACCTGCCATTGGGGACAGAACTCATCAACAGATGAAGAACTGTCTAAGGTGGACAATTCCAGGGCCCCTTTTGTTTCTGACTTAAAATAATGTGAGTACACACATCAGATTCAAAGTTTGGAAACAAGAGAATAAGTATTTCTAGCCCCTTCACCAGCATGGAACAGGAGACATCACACTGGCAAACATTGACACTCCCTGTGATCTTGTTTGGATTCAAACGACTAAAGACACCAACATAGTGGCAAGAACACGCACAAGCATCACACCGCATTGTACCAACTTTCGGGTGGACTCTGAATTGCGATGCAATGTTACTAGTTTGCAAAACGGCAGCAACAATATCTGTAAAGAAAGTGACAAAACACCAGCATATGGAAACTCAGCACATGACTTGTCAGGCGACTGCCTGGATGACTGGACGCACAGGCAGTATTGGCCAGGCTCTCAGTCAGGGGATGATCCACCCTAGCAGTCCTGAAACAGCTGTTGCTGATAGAAGGGGCACAAGCCCATCATTGTGTGCTTTCTGTTCTTGGTTGATTCTATAGTGTTCATCATATGGAAACGAATTCAAGTCGCTTGGTCCAAACACAACTTGTCTGTATCAATCACTGCCAGTCAGCATGTCGCTCATCGCAATTTTTGGACGAACACGGCCTCTGCGACAGAAAGGACCAATGTCACATTGTGAGCAAACCCTCCTGAGCAGGAAGACTGTGAGGCACATTCCCGCACTGTAGAAAATGATGCACAAGGCCCCAAGTGCAACAGGAGCAACATGCAACATAGATAAGCACAGGCAGCAAAAAAAATGCTCACTTTGGCACAAATGGCCCAGAGCCTGATGCATGCAGCTCCATGGCTGCCAGCATGTTGTCAATGCAGTCGCGGCAGAACCAGTGCTGGCACGGCGTTTTTGCAGGCCGCTGCACCTCATCCAGGCATATGGGACACTCGGTCCCATCCGGGGCCACCGGCTCTGTGCTTGCCAGTACTTGTGGATGTGCTGTCAACCAGGAGAAGACGCCACCGATGGCAAGCTCCTGAGACGTCAACTGGCCCCCACTGCACATGCGCCTCAAGGGTTGCAAGAGAGCCATTATCCTGAAGTATTCACTCATGACGTTGAGGTTGTGAGTTTTGACAAGACCAAATTGTTCAGCTGCCTCACGGTGTACCTTCTTGTATGTCTTTGCTTCACTAGGACCTAAAACAACTGCAAGCAGCCAGTCCAGGTCGTCAGCATTCATTGTCAAGACACCTTGGGAACAAAAAGCAAAGTTGCGGATTTTCAAACGGAAGAGCAACAACGTAGACTGGTTCACTTTGTCCATGCGTCACTGTGGGCTGAGGGGCACAGCAACTGGCTAGTACAATGCACAGGGATGCGCAAAGCCAAATTTCAACATGCAAATGCCCTGCCGCACCTGGCACGAATTCTTCCTTCTTCTCAGGAAGTTGCAATATGCTTCGGCCACCAAACATCTGCTTCTTTGTGTGCCGCACCATGCACTTTGACAGCACGTATGACAATTTGGCAATGTCACTTGTACCCTGGCGTGCCAAGCAGTCGGCCCACTTGAAGTTACCATTGAAGCACGTTGAGTTGTCGAGCGGGAACATGTGCAGCGCCTGAAACTGACCCGCTAGGTCGTTGGTGTGTGTGTTGATGGGCGTCCCAGTGCACACCCATCTGTGCGTTGCGATCAAGGCCTGGCATGCCTTTGCCTTGCCTGTGTGTATGTCCTTCACATTGTGACCTTCGTCAAGTATGAGGCGATGCTGGGAACAGCAGACAACAAGTTGCAGTAACCGTTCAGCAACATGACCCAACCTGGCCCAAGGAAACTCAATACCAAGAATCTTTTACGTTTGGTTGCCAGACATTCACACTTTTGCACATACAGAACCCATGAATGAACGTCCAAGCGTTGCCCAAGATTTTCTACAGCATTGGCTTGCAAAGTCTGTGCAACTAACCGAAGTCAAAGTGAGTTTGATTGCTGCTCTGCTTTGTCCTACTCCAGCTGCACTAGGAGACTGTTGCATGACTATCATTAAGTGTGGTTGGTCAGTGGTTGCAACGACACCAGCCTTGTCCATGGGTCACTGTGCCTCATATCTCACAGAAGTGGCACACTGGCAACGTGGCAAGAAAAGTGAGGTTGACTGGACCACTGTGTGAATTTCACACCAGACTCTGAAAAGGCCAAATCGCCAAATGGGCCAGTGTTCAGCCACCAGGTGAGAGTGGAGGTATCCATGAAGTATCTGGACACCAGATGTGGTCAAACAATGACAAATGAAACACCCAGCCAATGCAGCTAGCAGGCGACAAAAAAGAGCACTTCCTAGACACTCAATTGTGTTGACACATCTTGGAACAAAACAGCGCATAGTCCTTCAATTCTTCTTTCACGCTACATCGCTGACAATGTCTTGACTTTGGATAACACCACCACCACCTACTGCCACAATGAGGGGTTGCAAGCCAGGTGTAAGACATTTAGTTTTGCTTCAAAGGGACAGGATGCCTTTCCGCATTCAGACTTCATGCACTCTGTCACACAACTTGGACACCCACCCAGTGAACACTCAAAAGTGCTCTGCAGTTGTTGGTAAAGTCGCTCGCTAGTGTCTCATAAGTCGTGATCACAATGTCATAATGCGCCAGCCTCTCTGGTTGCCTTGTGCGGTCCCCATGGTACATGTATACCTTCAAGGTCCCAGAAAGTTTCTCCATAATCTCGTCATGCCACTGGCCCACAAGGGACACTGGACAGATCACAACAGTCCCACGTGAACGGAATAGTGCAGGTGGTGTGGGTAGAGGCAGGTGCAGACCACTGGCAAGTGGATTCGACAGAACCAATGCCAGCACTTCCACCGTCTTTCCAAGTCCCATTTCCTCGGCTGGCACACACAACTGTTGTCAGATACCAAGATTGTGAGTTCTGGGAGCTGTGAGCTTGTCAGCTGCACATATGGCATCGATGGTGTTCCATAGCCATGTCGCAAATATATGCAGTTGTAAACAAGACATGACTGCAAGGAGATGCATTCACAGAAATCAATGCTGAATCAATGTGAAGACAAGTAGAGTCCATAAGAGACTGCAAACTCTGGAGGGTGCAGCATCATGCCCCAGCGGACGCAAACCAAAATCGGTTTTCATAATCGAGGTTCTGAAGGTCTCTAGCTCTACAGCGGTAATAGCAAAACACACACTGCAGATCCATGTACAAGGAACTGCCATCTCATCCATGGACATCGACCTTTACACAACCCAAGCTGAGGGTGTCAGATGTTCAAGCACACCGATCTTTACTCCACCACTCTCACCTAGAAACCCTCCACTGGACCGATGCGGGCTTTTATGCAAAAGCAGGTTGAATACCGGTGAGTACCAGGTGGTGCCTTGTACGCGCACCCATAACCAGTCCCTGGACCCTCCCCTTCGCTGCTCACAGTCTATCAGAAACTTGAGAGACTGTCTCTGATATGGCAGCATCTGCAGGGCCAGGCCTGGGGGTTGTGCCACCTCCTCCCTTGGCCCGGCCTCCACTTGTTCCAGCAACCTTGGGATTGGGGCAGGAGAGTCGCTATGAATCACGGAGCGATGCCAGTCATGCCAGTTTTCCTCCCAGTCGAACAGGCTGCGGTACATTGCTGCTGCAGAGGGCACACTGAGGAGCATTGCCTTGAGGGTATTTCGGAGCTTGAAGTGGCCATTTCCCAGGCCAGTGCCTTTTGCGAACAGGGTACGCGATCTGTCATGCCGCCAAATATAAACCTGGCAAAGACAGAGCAAGCTTGCGTATGAACTGTTCTTGTCGATCCAAGGTGCTGCATCACATGGAAGACTCGCTGTGGTCCAGTCCCAGACAAGGTTGAGTCAACAAGGGAGGCTTCTGTAGATATGTGGACAACTTTGATGGCCATCCAAGATCAATGGGTGAGAGGCCAGTTTGTGCTGCTGTTGTTGATGATGTCAACTGCACTTTGTTGAACACGGTAGCAATTCAGCTAAAATCGGAACAACAAGCTGAGGCACCTACGAGCTGTGGAACCAACGAAACTGCCCATGGCAAAGCTGTTGCAAGGGTTACATCAGCAAATTTCAGGAGCTTAAAATTTTGCTAAGATAGATGTGTGCAGGATGGTGAATTGTTGTGCACATGGAATCTTGCCTTTGGTGTGAGAAGGCACGAAACAGGCCAACATTTGAGAAGGGGAACCTTGGGTCTCCTGCACATTTGCAGAGATGAATTTTGACACTGACTGCATAATCGAATGGATGCCATTCTGCTATGATGCGAGAATACCAAAAATCCCAGCCGGCAAGGTCACAATAGCACCCAAAGGGGTGGATGATTGGTGGGCTCTGGAGATGACTGGTCGATGAAGATTGTGAACGTGGATGTGGCATATAGGATATACTACTAGTATGCCAGTGGCATTAATGAGCAAGCAATAAAATTGGTGACAACACCTCTTGTTGCTGAAGTGCCAAGCGATGGGGAACTTGATTCATAGTAAGGCACAAAGCACTATATTGAGTAGTTGGGAAGGTGGACTGGGGAATTGCACATACTACACCAGCTTTTCCTTATCAGTTTCTGACTGTGCAAAGCATGTCACTTCTCTGGATAGGTGTGGATTGTATTTCAGCTTGAGCCACAACATAGACATAATGTCCTCTCAAATTAGTATCTCCAAATTCGCATCCTGAAAGGAATGGATTCTGTTTTATACACAGTTGGAATTTCTCTGATAATCGAAATATAATTGATATGTATTCTTGCTCTCCTATCAGATGCCCAGCTTCACGGCACTCACCAGGTAAATGAAAACACCCAAATATTCTGATGTTCAGCCCTGACATATGCAGAATGCCATTGTGAAAGAAAACTACTGATTTGGATGGCAGGCTCCAAGTGCAAGTTTCAAAGCATGCACGGCAATGCACAACCTGCTGACCTCCATTGTTGGCATATCAAGTCACAGCAAAAGGACACAGCAAGCACTGACCAACAGGGCAGATCGCTCATGAACTACCCAATGCACAGATCAATGGCCTTCTCTGTCAGCTGGCGTTGCCAGCACAAAGCTGCACGTTGCACATGTGAGTGGTCAACCGTCCTGCAGAGCTCAGGCCAAAGATGAAGGAGCATCGGCCATTCTCTTCAAAAACCAGCCACAAAGAAACTCAAAATTTGTTCCAGGTCTAACTCCCTGCACAGCCTGTGATCAGCCTGAATGTGTGCTGTCCATTCCATTGAAGCAAACACAGGAATCACCATGCGGGCAGGTTGAATCGAATACCTTTATGTTGAATGTCCCATGGACTGCAGACTGTACTTCCATGGTAGGGTACATGTAAACAAGTGGAGGGACATTGCGCCTTTCACCATCTTTGACAGTGACACTGCAGAGGCCGGCGCGGGTCAGTTCCTCCAGTGCCAACATTGGTAAACACGCCAATTGGTGTTGCAGGTCATCATTTTTTTTCGTGTCCCTCCAAGCTGCTCTGAGGGCTGTGAAAAACAGACAAGGGTTATTACTGGCTAGACTGCTTCAGCACCATATCCAATACTGGTATACATACTATCACAATAAACAGCACTGGTCAGCGCTTGGCACCCACGGCTACACCCAGGCAAAGGAGGCAGACAAAAAATGGTGGGCTTACACAATACTGTCTACGCCAAATACACAGCAGTGCTTTGGATATCAGGTCCTGTTTTTTCAAGCACTGTCACCATCTGCACTTTTGTGCATGCCTAGACACCAACCATGTCACATCGCCTTGTACCAAACATTGGCCCTCAACCATGCAGTTGGGAATACTTGGAGAATGGCTTGGAACATCAGGAATACTGGAATACTTGGTACACACAATTTCATTGTATGTGCACTGCAGGAGCGAAACAGGAAGTCCCTATTCCATAATGCCTGGCATCTCCAGGTTGTTTTTCCTTCTTACTTTCAGTGCTCCCGTAATACTTGGTTCTGGAAGAAAAGGGTACATCCCTCAACCAACTTGTGATCGACATTTTGCAACGGCCTGAATGCCCTCGACAAACAACCATGACCCGTGCTCAGCAGCAGGCAGGAACATTGTGAACAGGAGTGACAATTTCATGGGGAACATCAATTTTTGCAACGATCTGTTGGACATACCTTGACACGTGAAAGGCCAGGTCTTTGACAAATTTTGACGGCTGTATTCAAGGAGGACTGCACTACTGGGAAAGACAGACCTCTCTAGCAAGCGATGAAATCTGTTGTTGCAGTGCTCTGGAATAGAAAAGAACACCTGCAATTTGTTTTGCATTGTTTGTGGTCCAAAAAGAACACATGCAACTTGTCTTTGCAATGATCTGGAATTGACAAAGGCACAATTGCTGCTTCTTTTGCAATGTTTTGGAATCGACGACAGAAACACATGCTGGGGCCAACGCCACCCTTCTTCGGTTGTGACCCCAAAACCTCGAGACTTGTGAACAGCACCTGCTGTTTAATGCATGGGTAGTGATTCGCTGCACTTATGCTACACATGCTGATACAGACTCAGTTCTGAAATCTTAACGAGTGCAGAATCACAAAAGCTCGTTGCGAGAACTACCTGTGTCGTCCACAGCCGCCAAACTGTGGTGTTGATAAGGGCAATTGAACAGTTTCAACTTGAAGTCCATCCCAACATTCCTCGGATCCCATATCATTGTTGCATAATTGACTTCGCATCCAATTGTATCCCCCTGCACAAAAGTAAGGGTGAGCACACAAGCATGGAGGCTTCAGAATGTTGCCTGAAACTTCGCCCCACATTGGTTCCTAGGTGTGGCTTGAAACGGTAAATGTATTACCTGTGTGATGCACACACATTCAATCAATGGCACAACCACACCACAATTTAAGGACCGAAAGGGGACCACAAAAGGGCTCAAGGGAGAGTATGGTGAGATTCACTTGCATCCAAGATGGAAACAATTCCAAATCTTTGTGGTCTCCAGGCTTACATCGCTGATATGCACCTGAAGTGCCAGCACTTGAAGCCACCCAAGCAGGATATCGCAGTACCTGATTTGTGGCAATGGGCTCCGGCACTTTGGCCAACTTGCACAACGTTTCATGTCCATCTCGGTAATGGGGAAACAGTTTGGATTTGGAGTTACAGCCCTTGAAGATCATCTTCACGTCGTTCAGAGAGTGGCCGGATGCATAAGGCTTCAATGCACGTCGTGCAGCCTGCAATGGTACACAAGTTGAATTTTTAACAAATACTGTCTCCTTGTCACCTGCTGCTCTTTTGTTCGGTATCTCAGACCATGACTGTGTCAACAGTAAGGGACAAAGTGGGAGGTTACAACAATTCTACACCAAACGGGCAAGTGTCACTGACAGTGATGTATTCAACACGTGTGTAAAACAACCAAAACCATGCACAGCATAGGGCTGCACCTGGATCCACCAAGGGCCACACATGAGTAACATGGCAGACAGCATGTTACTTGCAAACTACTGAGTCAGGAAACGAATTCAGTCCCTTGAGACTGCAGCGATCAATGCATCAATGGGGTGTCAAATGGCCGCCTTGCAGGTTCCGGCATCTTCTGGATCCAAGAATCGTATAATAGCAAAGATCTGAGGAGTTGCGGGTTTTGTGTCTAACATATTTACCTGCACTTGTTTAGCATCAGGGGTCATGCATTCAGAAAGTCTGCCTACTTTGTTGCAGTGCTGCAACTCACCCTGCGGATCAATTCACAGGCCTGCTTGCCTCCGTTGAGAACGCTCTTCTCCAGTGGAAGGAGGAATGGAGTGCCAAAGAATGCATCACCACACTCAAGCGCGCCATCCTCCTTTCTAACGTTTGGGTTTTCATGACGAACCAACACATACCCCTTGGCTTCATCCACCGGCACTTGGAAAGCAATAAAACCCGGGCTGGCACCTGCAGGGCCATGCGAACAAACAGATTAGCAACCGCTGCAATGCATTATGCCCTTGCCACAGGTGCCTAACAGCACGGCGACGAACTGCTCATGTAGCTGATACTGAGCCACTGCAACGACCAACATGTGCTGGAATTGAGTATGACAAATCATATCCAAGGCTCATGGCGTATATGGCATGTCCCCAACGTATCCCCCAACTGAATGTGCATAATGATCTGCAAAAAGGGTCTTCTGATCCACTGATTGTTAAGCAAACAGAATCGAATAAGTACCCTCCTTCTCACTACAGCACAGTGCCACCAATAGTTATTTGAGAAGGCTCGATCGATATACTCATAGTATGTTTGCTACCACGCTGCCTGACTGGCCTTTTTGTGTATTAATATCAAATCAGCATATGTCACATCCATTCTGATGCACAGGAACAACCAACTTGGTCCCTTTAGTCATGCAAAGGAGAAAACGATTTGATGCAATCTTTTCAGAGGAGGGTGTGCTCCACATTGTGGCTATGTAGCCAGGATTCTGAAATACAAGTAAGAACAGTGCACTCAGGGGGAAGCTACCATGATGCAAATCAGAAAATGGCCACTGTCCTGTTTCGGCAAAATTTGATGTTACAAAGCTCATGGTCTCACATTTTACATCATTTCATATGGCTTTCAGTCCAATGTGGTGTAAATTCAGAGGTCGAGATTCACGGTTGTGGAGATGTCGCAGCACACGATGGTGAAGACAACAGCAGACATTCTATTGAGATTTTGGAAAAATGCTGGAATTGATATCCGAATTAAATTCAAATGCAGCAATTAAAAAATTTGCTTCCATCCTCCTGCCTGTTTGCTCCAAATGCAGCTCCATCGATGAATCGCTGAATAGGCAGCCTGAACTCACACTATACAGCCAAAGGGTTTCGTCCGCTCTCAGTCCAGTGTCATGCTGCTGTTGTAGCGCCCATGCCACTTCAGCTGCAGTACTCTTGAGCGGCACTTTCACGCCATAGGAGACAGCAGGTGTCCGGCCATCAGCGTACACCACAGTCACCTTCACTGCAACATCTGCTGGCACATCGATTCGAAACTCAGGTGGGCTTGGCAGGGGCAGCAGTTCCAGCTGCTTTTCTCTCAGCAGGTGCCAAACTGTGAGCTTGCCACTGTGCCTTGCCAACATATCCCCATATGATTGGATTTTGGTTCCGTCCGCATACCAAACCTTTCTTGCCATGTGTTCGATTGAGAGTTCACCAGAAATCTGCAAAACAAATGCAAACTATGCCAGTTAATTCAAATGAACAAAAAGCAAACAATGTACTGCTCAAGATCCTGGGTTGCTGCCAAACAGATGAAACCAGCCAGTCTGAAAGTGGTGGGCTCTACCCATGTGCTGGGTGAACTACCAGTGTAGGAGTTAACAAGCTAATAGTGGCTTAGTGAATTAATAAATGATTCAGTAGTATATCACATCAAGGGAGCCTCCCTTTCGATGCCAAATACTCTCAACCCTCATCAAACCAGAGGTGTCTGCATGCTAACTCACAGCAACAGATAATCTCTGTGGTCAGTTGTTGGCAGCGTTTGTTTGAGGCACCTCGATTCACACCTTTCCTCACTGCAGTTTATACTGGATGGTTCCCATCCACAACTTTGCTTCAAGTATTCCAATAGGATAGAATGTGAAAGCACAAAATGTGGGCCACTTGGACAGTGAACCCAACAGCTTGACAAATGATGGGGCAGTAATGTAATTTGGGATGCTACAATCAAATGAGGATCCCTGCCAGCTGAAGGTGTCGTTCCATCAGCAACGCTGCCACAACGTGTGACGACTGAAACAAACTAGAAGGTCATAGTGCCAGTAGAAAAGGAGGGCCCGTTGTGGTTTCTAAATGGCAATAACTGCATGGCATGGCCCCATTCTTGCCTGCTTGTTCTTATGAGAGGGTAGGGGGGAAAGAAACAACATTAACCGCCACCTCGGAAGCACATACACGAGCTTACACTTTCCTTCCATGAAGCAACGCATGATGCAACATGATGCAACGCCTGCATCAGAGTCCACCATGACTGCACACGTGCAACAGACCATTTTTGTTTCACTCAGAGACTTCAATAACCCTTTCTACACTATGGAAAAGTCCCCACGAAATTCTTGCCCTGTATGGGTGTTGCCAATTGTTTGACAGGCCCCCCTCCTGTTCGGTGATTCTGTGAAAAAAGCAATTTTCCACCCACCTTGAAGGGCAGCCTTAACGTTCCCAACTCCACCAACGCCGGGCTGGTTGAGGGGTGCTTGGGTGGTTTCAGCGTCCCCTGGAGACACTCTGTGGTCGGGGCGCCCGTTGGCTCCCCAGGTTCAGCCTTCGGTGCTAAGGGAGGCACATTTTCGGCCTTGATCGCACCGCCCAAATGAGCTCCGGCCGCTGGGCCCAATTCAGGCTCCTGCTTGGGCACTGCAACAGTGGAGGAGTGATGTGGCAGATTCTCCGTATGGTGCGCGGAGGGCAAAGCGCCCAGCGGCTGCCCAGCAGATTGGTTGGCGTCAGCCCCCCCTGGCACAACTTTCGGCCATTCGTGCTTGACGGCCCCGCCCAGGAGCCCCCCGGCCCCGTTGGCGAGTGCAAGCTCCCCATCCTTCGGTCCCTGACTGGCCGCGACCGCGGACACTCCGGCCACGTGGTTGAATGCTCCGAAAGGTGCTCTGACGACTTCCTTCCCTGGGTCCGTCTTGACAAACGGCTCTCTCTTCACTACCGGAAACAGGGGGGGCGCACCGCCATGGAGGGTCTTGAAGCCGAACTTCTTGGCGGCGGCAGGCACCCAGTCTTCGTGACTCCTCGCTGCGTCCAAACGGACACGTGAGCTGTTGCAGGTGCCCGACGAAAAAGCGCGCGAAAATTTTTCGCGCCTATTTTATGCTCCCGCCCCCGCGCCCCGCGCGGGTTGGGATGCCGGTCGGTCCCGAGATCCTGCGGGTAGTTGCTGCCAGCATGTCCTGAGGGCACCGCTCAAGCCTCGCGCGGCACTTCGGCGACAGTCTTTCGGGATGATCCCGCTTTCCGCCCAGCTCCCCTCGCCCTCGGAATTTTCAGAGCCGCCTTCCTCAGCGCGAGCGAGCCCGGCAGCCTCGCCAACGAGGGGCCTGCCCAGGCACTGCATCATTTCCCCATTCTTCCACACCGCGGAATCTTCACCTGCCTCATCTTCCACCTTCACTCGCTTCTGCGCCGGCCGCGCGTCATCATTCTCCAGGCATCTCTTCTGGTCGTGGGGCGTGCGGGCCGCGTCCCATCGCATGGACGAGGGCATCCACGAGACGGGCGGCGCCTTGGAGGCGCCGGGCGCTCGAAAGCGGTCCTCGGGAGCGAGAGCGCTAAGCGAAAGGGGAGGACACAATGGTTGGCGGGAAGCAAGGGGAGAGGCCCTTGGCGCGGTCCCGCCTTGGCGCACCGGGCGAAGGAGGCAGGAAGGAGGCTGACAGCCTGTCCGAATTTGAAATTTGAAAGGATTCTTGCGGTGCGCTGGGGCCCGCGGCGGTACCAGCCAGTGAAACAAGAGCCGGACAGGTGTCTTATGACTTGCGCAGGTACAATAGGGGTCCCTATATAGCGCTCCCCAAATAGCGCCCCCGGCCCCCAATAGCGCCCTCTTTTCTGGCTTGTCACCATTTTGTAGTACTTTATGCAACTTCGGTGCGCAGTGGGACCTCAAGCTACTGTTGCGGACAATGAAACACACCCAAGAGAGGTGTCCAGTAGACGGATGGTGCGGTGGCCGTCCGTTTCTGCAAACTTGGCATATCACGGACAGGCGGACGGCACGTCAAGTGTGTCCGCTGAGGCCCACAGCCTGTGGGGCCCGGGCCCAAGGCCTCCCCGGAAGGCCAGGGAAGTGTGCATTCCATGGCAGATCTCCATCTATGCTCAGTGAAGTTGGCACTACCCGCTTGGGCTCCTTGCCATCAGAATGGAAGGATAGGGAGGGGTGCCCAATGCCGGCGTCTATTCAACAAGTAAATTGCCACAGAGTCCAGAGCTGATAGAGAGCTTGTTGCAAATGAGCATTCCATGGCAGATCTCCATCTATGCTCAGCGAAGTTGGCACTACCCGCTTGGGCTTCTTGCTGTCAGAATGGAAGGATAGGGAGGGGTGCCCAATGCCGGCGTCCATTCAACATGCAAATTGCCGCAAAGTCCAGAGCTGATAGAGAGCTTGTTGCAAATGAGCATTCTGTGCAAGACCTTGCCCTCGCCCCTCAAGTTGAGGGCCTCAAGATTGGTAGGTGGCAATGTTTGGCATCCGAGTCAAGGCCGATTGATATCACTCGCAGGTGCCAATCAAGGCAACCACGGGTGGCGCCATTCAGCACCAAGGGGGAGCAGCAATGGCGGAAGTGAGGCCCATTTGGCCTCTCACTCCCGCCTGTTTGTTGCGACTTCTGTGTCCAATTTTTAATTACCACATAGTCGTTGTTGACCGTTGGCATTCCCCCATGCTGCACCTACTACTCTGGGCTATGCAACTTGCACACAGGGGAGTCCCTGGCTCTGGGTGACCTGCCACATGGGTGGGGAGTGGTGGGGCGCATTTATTATGTGATGTGCCATTTGCAACGATGCAAGCACTCAGATACAAGGACGTCCCACCACTACGTACTAGAGGTGGCCACTCAAAGATGCCATCCGGTCCGTTAAGTCCGGTTCGTTAATTTTTATCAGCTGTCCGTTAAATTTCGTTAAAGAAAAAGGGAGAAAAATTCAGAAAAAAAATCCAAAAAAACCCAAAAAAACCCAAAAAATCACAACAACTGCGGCTAGTTGAAAATCTAGTATGCATAGGTTGAAATAAAATACAAGCATACTCTCTAATAGCGAATTCCATAAACTATAAGTATGACTAAAACCCAAAAATCCCCAAAAAATCCAAAAATCCGTTAATTTTTGGTTAATTTTTGTCTTTTTTCGTTATTTTCCGTTAATTAACGGAGAATTAACGGAAATTAACCTCTGTCCGCTATTAACGGATCCGGGTGGCCACCTCTACTACGTACATGTGTGGTTATCTGTGAGCAAATAGATAGTGCTACACAAGCGTGCCCATCATACAATGTATGGTGAGATTTTAGTTTTGCAATGCACCACAAGATTCATTACATGCTTTGATTACAGTGCTTTGGGTGCCCAACAAATAGTCACCTGATCAACAATAAGTCCAAAAAACTCCACACAAGCAACTCTTGGCTATAGCTCAATAAACATCTCATAGACCAAAATACAAACCCTCTACACGTGGTCCTCTGAAGGTTTGAAGAAATCGTTCAGCCGCGTTTGCACCTTCTTCTTAGCAGTTGTGTTCTTCAAAAACTCTTGCTTAGCCCTGTACCAAAAACCCACTACCACATCCAAACCTGCTTTGGTAGCAAGATCTTCAACGACAACAAATTGACTTGCTATTTTCGGGTACGTAGGCAATTGAAATCGCCCATCTCGCACTTCATGGTGTGCATCATTTGTGTTTTCCACATTTTGCAAAGCCAACTCATCACTCTCTTCAGCTATTTTCTATGACTGTCAGCTCCTCTTTCAACTTATAAAAAGCATCTTCTGCCACTGCTTCTGATATATCCTCGTTATCCTCAATGGACACCCATGCTTCCACACCATCAATAGCTTGAAAAACGTTCACAGTCTTCTTCCCCAATCTCCTGACTTATGGCTGACAAAGCCATGGCTTGCATACCATCAATGATGATGGTGCAATCATCAATTTCACTTCCCAAGGTATCTTGGCCACGTGTCTTGGTACACACATTCCACATTTCTGCAACCATGGGCCTTGGAAGAATGTCAGCTTTCAACCAACATCATGCAATACATTATGTTGTGACGTTGTCCTATGCACTTTTCACAAAGTGAGCAGCCTCAAGTACATGAACATCGTACCCTTCAGCAATGCCTTTTAACCCCTTGGCGATTCTTGACTTTGCTTGTCTCAATTCTAGCTTGTGTGGTAGCACCTTCAAGACTCTTGACAACAAGCTTTGGCAATAATGTGCTTTGAAATCCCGAATAACTCCAACACCCATTGGCTGATGCACAAAGGTGCAATTTGGTGGCAAAGCCATGATATCCACCTTGCACCTTGGGTGGAACATTGTGTCATCATCATGCGCACCCAAATTGTCCATGATCAAAGCAATTCTTGTTGTGGAGGGAAGCCGAGCTGTCACACAAGGGACAAACACCTTCCGAAACCATTCTCGACATGTCCTCTTGTCACTGAGTGTCATGGAGTCTCCATGCCTTCTTTCGATGCATGTAGTAAACTAGATATGGCATCAAGCGAAAGCACCTAGGGTTGACAGCTGCCCCGATAATGGCGATGGGGACTTTGATAGATATATCAATATTAGCACACAACATCATTATCAAACGATCTTTGTTGTGCATGTTTTTTGTGCTACGTGTAGTCTTGCACCCTTCCGCATTGGCGATGTATGTACAATGTGGCATCAGCTTGTAGAATAAGGTTGTTTCACCCATATTGAAGATATGGGCTAGTTCATAATCACTGAGTTTTGCATGCATTTCATTCCTTTGGAGTACAATATCATCAAGTTTACAGAGCCAGCTTCACCACGCAACTTGATTGTTGTGGAAACATATGGGGGTCGAGTGAAGTAAGGTCTTTAGTCATTTACTAAGGCCTGCTAGTGGAAACTGATCTATTATATGGCTTACTTGTGAGTTGTAGATACTCGTAGATCCATTGCATGCTGAATTCCCCTAAGTAATAGTGAAGATATGGCCTTGTGGAGTCCCAGTACTTTAAGGACAGGCCATGGGGGTATAGTGGGCTACGGTGTATCGATATGGGTCGGTTCTGGGGTACGCTGGGAGTGAGTGACGGTTGCACTATGTACTGTATAGTAGATGTCTGATTGTTGTGGGTGATTGGCCCCGGACCGGCCAATCACCGTGCACAAGGGGGAGGTTTGGTCCAACCCCTCGATGTTACCGTTCTGGCTCACCGCCCCGCTCCGCACGGGCCTCACGGCCCGGGGAGCAACCGCCCGCGCACTCCACAGTTCCCGAACAGCCGGACCGCCCAGGCCGCATTCCTGGGACCGTGACAACCGACACGAGCGAACGAGCGCCCCGATTACGCCCGCCTCCCGCGAGGCGGAGGCGTCCGCGCCAAGCATGCGCAGACCACCGGGCGACGGAAGGATCCGAGGGCGCCGACGAAACCACGGCGTTTGGGCCCACGCGCCAAGTGGTTTCGGAGCCAAGGCAATCGGCGGGAGGACGCGAGATTGAAGCATCTGGAAATGAGGAAGCATCGCGGATGGAGCAGCTACCCCGAGCATGAACGAATGAAGCGCCGCGAATGGAAGGACCCCGGCCATCCTTTAGGGCCAAGGGGTGGTGGATTCTGCGACGGAGTTTCGGCGCCGATGGAGCTCGGGGGAAGGAGCGCCGCGGGATGAACGCGGCGGGAGGCAAAGGTGGAGATCAAGAGATGCAAGGCGATGCAACGCCAATTCGGTGCAACAAACGGCATGGAGGACGTGGCGAAGGAATGCCAAGGCGCTGGAAAGGCGAAGGGTCGCCGATCTTGAAAAGGTAGAGCGCCATTTCGATGGCGCCGGCAAGTGAGAGAATGGAGCAACGGCTCCCCACGGAAAATGCGCCGGCGGCAAGCGATGGTGCCGTTTGAATTGCGGGTGTCGAACTTGCAAGCGAGGGGCAAGGCCGGTGGAAGGCCGAGCGAGTGAAAGCGACCGAGATTGGGCACCCCCGAACGGTGGGATGGGGGGGTGCAGGTCGTTGGTTTTGGAGGAGAATGTAGTGGCCATGGCGAGCCAATGTGTGGCCGCGAACTGGCGTGTTGAGGCCAATCTGGCCGGTGAATGCAAGCGCCACACGGCGGCCGCGAGGCTGCTCGTGTTGGCCGGGTGAAAACGCGCCGGAGGGTGGAACGCCGCGGTCGGCCGGCGAGCCATCGCTGCACGAGGTCGCTGGCCTTGGAGGCCATCCTCGCGGAACATGCATCGATGCTGCCCCGCGAGGTAGCGCAGTTTGGCCGATCCAACCGGTGGATGCAAGCGGCACACGGCGGCGGTGTTCGCCGAGTCAGTCGCGCCGGATGGTGAAACGCCGCGGCCGGTCGGCGAGCTCGTGGCGCGGCGGGAGATGGAGGCCTCGGCCGCGGAGCATGGGGCCAATGCTGCCCCGCGAGGAAGAGCATCGGGGCCAATCCGGCCGGTGGAAGTGAGCGCCGCACGGCGGCCGCGAGGCTGCGCGTGTGGGCCGAGCGGAAGCGCGCCGGAGGGCGAAACGCCGCGGCCGGCCGGCGAGCCTGCGTCGCTGCTGGCAAGCAACCTGCGCCGGGGGGGAGTCGCTGCGTCGGACTGGCAGTCAGGGGAGTACGCCGGGCAGCCGCTGGGAACCTGTCAAGTGGCTGTTGATGGGGCGCAAAGGCGGCAACGGCACGTGGGGGGCGTTACTGGAAAGTGATTGGCCGTTGGAGGAGAGTGACGCCCGTGCCGGGCACTGTTTGGAAACGCACGCACCCCAAAGTACTACCAGAAGTGGAACAGTACATTGGGCCACCCCAGGCCAATGTACTGGGTGTTGGGGGTGGTACATTGGGCGCACCATGGCGCCTGGAACTCGCTGCAGGAGGGGGAAAAGTTACAGTGGAGCTGTGTGACCCCTTGCGTCTACAAGGAATTACAAATTGGGACCCAAAATTGTTATGTGCTGGAGCTTCAATAAGGCGTTAACTACTGGTTGTTGAGGCTAATGGCGGAACCGATTAGCTGAGGGAATTGCAGGGTGGTAAACAGAGTCGACACACCCCAAGGACCCCAAAGAACATGCAGTTTTGGGGTGTGCCACGAAAGGAATTAGCGGAGATCTATGCGCGTGTGGCCACCTTCGGGTGAATCACACAACTGATTGGCGCTGGATGGGGCACCCATTGCTACGGGTGATAGGTAGCTGGAGGAGCAGCAGTTACCTAGAAACATTGGGTATTCTTATCTCACCCATGTTTCAGAGTCTACCGATAGAGCGGCGATCCAGTGCGGGCCCCGAGTTGGCAGCCTGGATTCGCTCCACCTAGGAAGCTTGGGCGGTCCGAGATTAGCCCCCAGGTTTTCCTAGTGTGGTGAGGATGTGCCAGACAGAGAGCAGCCTGTGGTAGGCCCCGAGTTGGCGACCCAGGTTGGACACCTGGTGCAGGCCCCGAGTTGGCGGCCCAGGTCGGGATAGAGAGCAGCCTAGTGCAGGCCCCGAGTTGGCGGCCTAGGCTGGACATCTGAGGCAGGCCCCGAGATGGCGGTCTCAGATCGAGATCTGGACGTCAGGAGTCGTGGAGCACTGGTGGACCACATCACCTTCATGACTACCACCCTTGACCTCACCGACTGACTACTCAGTGGGTCAGTAGGGTGCCAGTACACCAGACCCTCTAGACAGGGAGTCCTCGTGTGGCTCCAAGGGCCATTAGGGTGTCAGTACACCAGGTCCTGGGTCCATAGGGTGCCAGTGCACCAGACCCGAAGTGCGGTTGGGGTGACTTAGAGGGCCTCTCTCTACATTAGGGTGCCACGGTGTGCCAGTGGAGAGGGAAGACTGGGACACCTTCTCAGTTAGTGCGGTCGTAGAAGGCTAACCCCGCCAGGAACCTGCCTAGTCGTGGCAGACCTGGTTGAAGCCGTCGGGGGCCCTACGATGCGCTAGTGGGGGTGCAAGTAGACTGGCATAGACGGGACATCAACCAGGCTACACCTTTGAGTTATTTGGGTTGTGCATGTGCCCACTTTCAGTGTGGCGTCAGCCCTGAGGTGCCCTGGTAGGTGAGGCTACTAGAGGCCGTTCCCGGGTGGTCCTGTCCCAGGCAAGGGATAACCAGCTTGGTTAGCTGTGAAGTTGGGACTAGACTAGTTGAGGACTCGCGGACACTGCCCCCGAAAAGGTCAGGGATTCGTCCTTGTCCGAAGTACATGGGTAAGACTGTGGGAAATCACTAGTTGAATACCATCCGATCAGTCTAGCCGACTGGTAGAAAAAAGGGTCACTCTAAGCGAGATAGGGACTACGTCTTGGTCGAGTGACCAGGATTGGGAGGTTCCGAGAGCCTCTGACTACATCGACATGTCTACGTCAGTTTGCTATTAGTCCATTGCTTTCATTGTCTATTCTCTTTTGTTCAGTGGTGCACAGTCGACAGAGGATTATTTTGGAGATGTGTATGCTGGGATTTTGTATATTTGCTATCCTGACTCTGTTGATTCTGTCAGAGAGGCATCAGAGTTGATCGAGAGGTGGTGCCTACAGCCTGTGGACTTTGTGTTTGAGCGGACTGGTGTTTGAGCGGATGTGTTCACAGCCTGACCATGTGTACTTTGAGAGATGGTGTTGCAGGCAGTTGTGCATATTGTTGTTTTGCCATTTGCCATATGCATTGTACGCAGCTGAACATGGCCAGGAAGCATACTGTCATGAGGTTTATTCTACAGTTGTTTTGACCATGCAGTATTGCTTGCTACTTGACATTGGTGAGACAGAGGAGCACATTGTGTTGATGGTGGAGGTGTTCACTTGTTGTATGCTGGATTAAGTGGAGAGAGCGATAGCATGTTGTGAGCATTCTTTTGAGACCATGTGCTTGCAGGTGGATGCAGACTCACTGTGTAGATTACTGGCAGAGTTTTGTAGAGTATGAGCATTGTTGAGACTCTAAGAGGGAGAAACATGCTCTGCTGAGTGGCATTGAGACTCCAGGAGGGAGAATTGCACTCAGTACAACTCTGACAGGATATGGGACAGTGAGTAGAGGTGATATCCCGGATATCCAGAGAGGTTTATTTCTGCACAGTGCCTCTCTATGACACCACATTGAGTTGGAGTGAGTGGATTGTGGGGTTGCTATTGTTATAGAGTCGTGTGTGAGTGCCCATGAGGGGATAACACACTCGAGCAGCCATGTCATACCTCTGGGAGAGACTGGTACCAGAGTGCTGAGTGTTCCTGTTTTGGGAATGTATGTGAGAGCGCCCAAGTACAGTGATGTATTTACACCAGCACAGTTTTGGACATGGAGGATCGAGCACAGATTTTTACATTTGTTCATTCGGTTGGTCAGGATTCTGCACCTATTTGTTGGCAGTGCTCCGCTATATTCTTTATTCACAGAGGCGAGCTGGTCTTGGACATCCCCCTCATGCATAGACTGTTCATTTCACCCGCAGATCGTATGCATGATGGACCTGGCCATTGATGGGATAGTCATGAGAGATCAGGATATGCCGAGAGTGGTTGTGATACTACCATTGTGTTGATGCAGGGATGGCTGGTCAGGTGGGCCAGGAGGCAGTTCGGCATTACTGCGTGTAGGATTGATGCGGACCTGAGTCAAGTGTCAGGTTAACACTGATCGGATATCTGCGACTCTGACCGATCAGCAGGAGCGTATCAGGTGTTTGTGGCTTGGCTAGCCAGTGAGCCAATGCCATTTTTGCTCAGTTTCGGTTTTGATGCGTCTATATGGTGTTGAGGTAGAGGTAGACGCAGGGTGGACCATGCCTGGCCAGGCACTATACCGAACTGAAGCGCATACAGTCTTTCATGGTTCACATGCTAGGGTGCCTAGTTAGGCGAACAAGTCCATGAGACTTGTACATGTCAGTATTGGCGTGACCCCTATGCATGTGGTGTCGCCTCAGATGCGATATGGATAGAGTGGAGAGAGACTGGTCCGGGCTCTATTGCTGTGGGCAGCCCCAGACCTAAGAGCCGGATTTTGGACCACTGTTCTGGAGGCTATGGCAGTGGTATATAGCACAGGTGTGCTAGAGTCAGTTGATACTAGGAACTTGCAGACTTTAGCACACAGTCAGCAGTTCTAACCAGATCATTGGTTCGATATATGTCAGATGAGGAGTGTACCATGTTGTTGGGATACTAGGACACTCCGGGGTGTTGGATATATGGGTAGTACAAGAGGCATACTTGTTTATTTCAGCTCACATATAAAAGGAAGAGGAATTAAGTATCATGAGCAGCTGGTCGGTTCATTGATTACTCTCTCTTCTGAGTTGAAAATTCTTGATGGAGTTGACTGCTAGAGGATGTGTGAGTATAGGAGCAGTCTACTCAGGGATGTCATGATGCCCATGTGCCAGGTCATCCATAGAGACCTGATCATAGCCAGCACTCAGATCTATCTCTCAAGGAGCACAGTTGCATGCCCCATGTGCAACTGGGGGTATTGGTCAGTTAGGCTCAATTCCACGATTTTAGGAATATGAGCATTCGGCTGTCGGTGAGCCAGCCAAGGGTTATTCAAAAGCCCTACACATCACCGAGGACGGCCGATGCACCCCAGGGGGAAGTAACTGGATATTGTTGGATGTAGCATGGATACAGAGGACAGAGGATTGCTTCCAGTCTCAGAAATCCTCACTACTGGTGCAGACACATAAGGTCAAAATCGGTGGATGGATCATGAGGATAGTAGACCTGAACACATGCAGTTGGTCCGTGATGGCAGGTAGAGCTATATACCGATGGCCTATATTTATATGTGTTTTGCGGGTCGATGACTTTCGAGTGTATGAGATGGATATAGTGGATATTAGTTGCATATATACATTCTTGGGCAGCATGGAGGTTTTACCGGTCGCCTTGTGCTCGTAAGCGGTTTCCCCCAGTCCTTAAAAATAGGGGATGCCCGGCCAAGGTCTTCCTCCGGGCTTTATAATAGGAGGCGGACTGAGTATCCCAGAGCATCATAGGCCGTATCGGAGACTGGTGTTGGAATCCAAGAATGGCGACCATTATTAGATCTGTGGTTCCTAGTGACATGGATAGTCGCGTACAGATAGGAGACCACTAGATCACACTCGAGGAGTCCTTTCTCAGTTGCGGTCGACGGTTGGGACTGTGCCAGTATCAGAGTCGAGGTGGATCACATGTGTTGGATTAGTGGAGATTACCTTGATGATGGTCGGACGTTTGAGCTGGTTCTGTACTGAGATTGAGATTGATGACTGTGGCATGAGAAGATTATACCATATACCCAAATGTCAACAGTCATAGCCACATTTGGCTGGACCCAGGCTAGAGAGCAGTTGGACATAGGCGCCAAATGTCTAACTTGGATATGGCTTGAGGATATTGGATTGCTGATGATGACGTCCAGTGATGAGACTATCCCGTTTGAGGGCACAAACGGGAAGGAAGTGGTGAAAAAATTTTTGCAAAATTTTATCTTCAGTCCCATTGGGAACTCTGGATCCAGGAGAGAGATGGAACAAAAGAGAGCCCAGACATCATTCTTCTTTTGAGATATGTTGCAGCCGATTTATTTTGTTTCCATGGTGTTGGGATTTCGCTGACCTAGATATGGTGGTGCATAGTTTGTGTGCTCATGCATAGAGGAAACTCAGATATTGGAGGAGAGTATGATCTGTTCACAGTTGGTTCATCCGAGGGATTGTTGTGAGCAAAATCATTTGCATAGAGTTTCCTATGAGTACGTCATTGCCTCCCGATCAGTAGAAGTTTATTCATCAGTCTTTGAAACAAGGTGGCTGGGTGCTGGTAAGACCGACAATGGTATGGGACACCGGAAGTTGAGGCCAGACATTGTTTGCATTGTTGATGATGGGATTGATACAGATAGAGGTGATGATAGATTGTGCTATGAGAGGCAGGATATCTTTCATTGGGATACCTTGTCATGGTGGAGACAGTGTTGGAATGACTAAGGTACATTGCAGTTCCAAGGGGAAGTTGCTCTCCTGAGGGATTCATCTATGGGATGAGGATTTGGAGGTTCATTGATATTCCTAGATGAACAACTGGCTCATATGTTTTTCATGTTATATTTGACTTATCGGGTAGTGGCAACTGGATGCTCCGGGTCGACCAGCGGCACAGGGAGTTTGCTAATTGCAGGCACTTCGTGATGACCGGGTGCACTCGGGCACAGGTCTATATGGATTATTTTGTCTCTTCTGCTTCTATAGAAAGACAAACACGAGTGCTCATCCAGTATTGTGATGTTTAGGACCCGACTATGACAGCCTTATAGATGAGCAGTTGTTGCAGTGGTACTCATGAGGTCCCAATGGCAATGAGAGCAGTAGTGGTTCTCTAGAACACTGGAACGTATCCCAGAGTTTCACTAAGAGGCAAGACAAAGGCCATAGAAGTAAACCTAAGGTGGACTTCAGTTTATTTCACAGTCAAGTCAACCTTTGGGTAGCCAATTGAGGACATTGACTCGGTCATGTTTTCGAGGGCGAAAACTCCCCCCAGGGGGAAGTACTGTTGTGGAAACATATGGGGGTAGAGTGAAGTAAGGCCTTTAGTCATTTATTATGGTCTATTAGTGGAAGCTGACCCATTATATAGTTTGCTTACGAGCTGCAGATACTCGTACACCCATTACATGCTAGATTCCCCTAAGTAATAGTGAAGATATGGCCTTGTGGGGTCCCAGTACTTTAAGGATAGGCCATGGGGGTATAGTGGGCTACGGTGTATCGATATGGGTCGGTTCTGGGGTATG
>CAJHUC010000738.1:0-53385 GCA_905146915.1 Ostreobium quekettii | reverse complement strand
GCAATCATACATGCGTTTCCTACCGAAACATCTTCCTGGCCACCGTCCCGCATATCTGGGTTGTCCCCGTCCACTTACAGGATGGCTCTTGGATGGGTCAAGCACTGCTCAAAGACTGGGCGGTTGTCTGCATGGCAGTCAACATGGTCGCGCGTCAGCTGCTCCTTTGTCCCACACCCTTTGTCGCCGCAACGAATATGCCTTGAGTCTTCTATACCATCTGCGATGCAGGTTAAATTTGAGATTGCATTGCAACCACCGCCAGCCACATATCATCAACTTCTCGCGCAATTCACGCCAAAGGGTTTCAGAGCTGTGGCGATGCTCTGTCCGCATTCTGGTCCAGGAGCAAGTGCGACAGCATTCGACAATATGTGGAGAGCGCACTGCCTCACTTCCAAACAGCGACAGCGATTCCGGCAATGCAACGGGCCCGTGATCGCAACAAACCCAATTCTCAGCAGAGGCAGGCACGGTACTCCATTTGGCTGTATGTACGTTCAACGCAAATCTCCAAATAATCCACAAAAGACAATAATAAACCAGCTCGTGCGCAAGATGCCCAGAATATAGTTAAATGCAAACTGGTCCCTTCGCCACCGTTTGCCTCGAAATCTGTGATTTGCAAACACACATATCAGCCCCAGCCCTGCACCCAAAGCAGACAGCGCCGCTGCAAGCCCATGTCTCCGTGCCAGCGTTCCCCTTGCATTGTGTTCCAGTACTTGTGTCAGGCAACTCAATTGCCCTGCACACTACTAGCCCACTGCAATCTCGCCTACTCTGGTTCCTCACTTCCTCTCTACGAATGGCATCTGTGCCAACTGCACAAAGGCGTTCAGCTTCAGTGCGCATTGCAGCCCTGCATCTGGCCCATGAAAATATCCCAGATCCAAGGGCGCGAGGGATTCCACTTGCTCCAAATGTGCCAAACCAGAATCTGTAATGTTTGAGATACAAAGCAAGAAAAGCCCTGTCAGGGAAGTCAGCTTCTCCACATTTGCCAGCCCAGAGTCTGTAATTTCCTTGCAGCCTGACAAATCCAAATACCTGAGGCGCAACAGAAGTGGCATCTGTGCAAGGCCAGCATCGATTATTTTGTTATTGAATTTCAAAGAAAACCGCAAGAGTGTGGACTTTTGTGAAGTACCCTTGTAGATATTGGTACTTTTTCATTAACACATCTGTGTGGTTTAAGACTGTAATTAAATCAGTACGGTAGTTGTATCCACAATAGATGAACGTTGGCGTGAGAAGACGTGCGATGCCCAGGCGTGATTGAAAATGGCGTGATGTACCTGCGGAGAAGTGCCGGGTGATTGCTGATGATGATCTGCCTCTTTCGGACACGTGCCGGATGACTACATGACAAGATGTGTCATTTTGAAGACATGCCGTAGACTGAAGATGACCAGATGAGGTGCCGTGCCCTTGACAATGCGCCGCGAGGATTGCTCCTGATGATGAGCCGTGATGAGCGGCCGTGTCCCCTTTTTGGTGCCCAGCTGCGCCCCTGTTAATGAGATACATGGGAGGAAGGCGCTGCGACGCAAGGGGCCTGGGCGTTACCACGAGGTGACGAAAGGTTGCCCTGACGACCTAAAGGCTACCTTGGCGGTGGCGACGCTACCGTGGTGCAGATGGGCGTTACCACTGGATAGCCACGGCTGCCCAGGGTGGCGCCGGCGGCTACAATGGTACGGCGTGGTGGCGCTGGACTTGACATGGTAGAGTAGAGGGGTCGCCGGCTACGGGTGATGGTGCGGATAACCGCGGGGACTCTTGTGGTAGGCGCTGAATGGCTTAAATGCTAGGGTTAGAAAACCGTTTTGGTACGTGGGCAGACATGTTTGGTACAGTGCTTGGCGGGCAACGGGATGTGGTACGTTTGAACCTGCCAAGTGAGGGACGCCGGTACCCGGGTAGAGAGTACTAAGGGAAACGATGATAATCGACGTGATGGAACTGAGTGCATACATAAGTGCGCGGAAACGTTACCATAAGAGCTGTGATGCCGCGGCACTCAGCGAGAATGGGTGTGCGAGACGTGTGAGGTATTGCCCTTTGGATTTTTCTTGGTAACGTTACCTTGTTGGGGAACGGACTACGCATGGACGCACGGCTTTTCTTGTGACGAACGCTGGTTTTGGCCCACCCTGGCGTTTCTCTGTGCACACTCGGGGATTGTGCCCCGTTGTGTGGTTGCAATACGGTGCGGAAGTCGCCTAGCGAAGGCGCACCTTCGCCATTGAGTGCAGCTGGATTGGTCGAACGTTTGGATTCGTGCGTGACCAGTCCCAGACTGGAAGATTCGTCACCCGGACGCTTTTTACATGGTAGCACAAGGCTCGACGCCACACGAGCGAAGTCATGTTCCCCTTTCGCGTCGGGTGAGAATTGGCAATTTTAAGGCAACGCGACAAATCTAAACACCTGCGGTCCTGCCGCTGGTGTAAATGCGCCAAGCCACAGCATGCTGTGAAACGGATATTATGCAAAGAAATCAATGCGAGAGGCCTCAGCTTTCCTACATGCACAAAATCAGAATCTGTGATTAACAGGGGCTATCCAGATGCAAATGTCTGAAATGTACTAGCTTCTGTACATGTAAAGGAGCCAACAACATCATCTGCCAGGCTTGAGTGCTCCGGATCTCTATCCCGCATTAAAGAAAATTTCTTTAACATTTTGCTAACATTTAAAGGTCAGTCAGGGTTGTAGGCCGTCCCACACATACCAGCCTTGCTGATGTGAGAAGGCAGCAGCACAGATTCAATTCATTCAGCGCTGTCAAGGTTTCTGCATATGCCAAGCCCACATCACTGATTTCTGGAAGGCCCTCAAGGTCCAAACACACCAAGCCTCTCAGGTACTGAATGCACGTAGGCCTCAATTTGAGGACGCCCATACCACCGAATGTGTGTGATGTCATGGCATTGCCAGAAGAGGGAGGTAAGTCAGATTCCTCATAGATTGCTAGCTCAATTCCAAGCACCAAAATTGCAGCAGTCCTTCCAAATGACTGATACCATTGATCCCATCAATACCGAGTGCTTGAAACCAGTCACTTTCCCCACAACATGCATTCCCTTACGCTAGCAAAATAAGGACCAAATAGCCCTTTTTGCGAATACATACACATGCATTTCATCAGAATTCCAAAAACACGGAAATGGCCCAAACCCCTAAAAATCGTGCACGTTTACACACGTGTTATTTGGCCCTTTCTCCTAGTGTTATATGTGGAATTTCATCAAAAAGCCATAACAAGTAAGATAGCTCCGTCCAGCTCTCCAATACTGCAAGGTCACCACCAGTGATTTCAGGACAGCTCCAAAAACCAACTGCTCAAAATTGGTCAACCTCTGAATATGTGGCAAGTTGGAGAACGTAAAATTGCGTAAGGGAAAAGTCAAACGTGGCATAGTGAACTATGCAGTGGTTAGGTGGTGAGATCCTAACCGCATGAAACTTGTTGGCTCCCCAGCGCACTGCATGCAAGCATTTGTGGCTTGGTGCGGCCCCAAATCCAAGCGAGTGAGACAAGGGCATGCCAGAGCGGAGGTCCCCTCTCCAATGCATGCGTTGTACTACCAAGTGTTCGAGCCCCGAACCCTTGAGAATCTTTTAACAATCGTGTCTGCCATCGTCTGCAAGCAAGTGCTGCGCCAGTACCCATGGTCTTCTTATCGATCCCGGGAGGGCTTATACCCACCAAATGTGAGGAAATGACTGCAGCAGCATATACAGACACAGAAACAACGGATAGCAGCTACGTTCATGCATCTTACGCAGCGCAAGTGTGCATGTGGTTGCTAGGGTGCACGATGCAGATCGTCCCGACGGTGGGCGAAATGTGCTGCGCAGAGCTTCAATTTGATGACCGAATCCAATGCACTTGCATATTTTGCAATTGCATCCCAACTGTGATGCAGGGTACCGCGGAACACGTAAAGCAGTGTGTTGCCTGCTGAATGGCGCGGGGGCGCTTAGATAGCATCCCCAGCGCTACCTGGCATGGCCGGCGGTGCAGAGTGCATGGGTATGCAGCTCCCATGATCAAACATTCTCGTTCACTCGCAATGCAGTGCAGTTGAAAATGTTACTGCAACGTTCCGCCAGTTTTTCGTGATGGGCGTCGTATTTTGGATGAAAATGAATTTCTCATGTATCATTACTCTTTGCTTGTCACTGTGACCAGGCTTGGTCCTTGCGTTTAGCGTTTAGCGTTTTGGTTTTCGCGTTCAAGTTTTTGCGCTTGAAAACGCAGATTTACAAAAGAGGCTGTTTTTGCGGCTTGCTCACAAACAAACGTTGCGTGAGGAAGTCGGATACAATGAGCAGTCCTCCGCTTCTCAAGCACCCGCAACACAGCGTCCACCCCGCCCTCGTCAAAAGGTAAAAACGCGGTCAAGCAAAAGGTCGTGTCTGCCGGCTCCAGCGTATCTGGCTACCAATCCCCGGATTCCCTGAGTCTGCATGTACTGTCTTTATGCACAGCGATTCAAAATCTGCGTATTTTTACGCGTTTTTACGCGAAAAGACGTAAATACTATTTTTGCACGTAAAAGCGCACGTATGGTCAGTGTTACGCCGTAAAGACCAAGCCTGACGTCAGGTGAACGTATAGTCGACTATGGCAACGACGGGGGAGTCGAAGGCTTGGCGATTTGGTGCGGAACTCGGGGACACGTAAGATTGCACGTGCGCACGCCAGACAGCGCCCCCGCATTCTCGACGCCAGCCCTGAATCTGAGGGCTGAAAGGGCACCATCTTCCGTGATCTGTGGTACACAAGCAGCGCTTATATTGCAACGTGCGGCACAAATGGTAGTTGTGGAAAATTGTGCCAAAATTTAGGCTGGCAGCGCACACCATAATACCAAGGATTGGCTGTTGCCTCGATTGATGGCTTCGCTGCACCTTCTGCACAAATGCCGAGCACCTTATCGTTGAAATGTCCATCTGCGGCCAAGGCGAAGGTGGTTTAGAGAACGACCGACTTTCTTACAACCAGTCACCACCGGTAGCAAGCACAATTGTTGTGATGCCAGCCACGACGCCTGGTGATTTGGATTCCTTGTGTGAGTGGAAAGCACTCCTGCATACAGTGTTCCAGCGTGCCAAAACACGTAGCAGCCGCACTGCGATCACGCAGCCTCATTTCATTCTCTAAACAGCAGCATTCCGCTTACTTTGTGTCTCATGGGGGTGTGCTGCCGCGGTCTGTTCCACCGACTTTACAGCGCAAGGTGGCAAATTGGTGTATCAGTTCTTGGCCATAGACTTTAAAGATTTTAGCGAGCGAACAGCAAGCTTTTTGATGAGATCCAGTCTACGGTTCTGCGCAACTGTTTCTACTTGTCCATTCCAAGGATTCCGCTTTGCATTTCATGGAAATGTTGTGGAACGGACAGGGGACAGTCAGCCACCACACACGTTACCCACGACTGTGTTTTGACAGCACAAGGGACTTTCATGTTGGTATCGCAACTGGGCATTCAACGCGACACCGTCTACCGAAAGCATCTCAGCAATGTCCATAAAATGACTTTCTGGAGCGCTAGCAGTGATAATGTTATTTCTGCGGCTTGCACTGTGCAAATGTGGCATTTCGATGGCCAAACTTCCTCATTATTAGAATTACAGCATTCTGTCTCTGATCATGCCAATCGGGTGAGCAGCACATACTCAATATTCCTCCGCAGCCACACCTAATCCACTCTTGCCCAGCGGCGGTGTGGCGTTTTCAAATTTTCCTGGCATTTTCGGCCCCCCTCCTGTGAACCGTGCCGTTGTCGAAATACTGCAGAAACCGAAGCTGTTTAGATTCCGCTTGCATGTTTCCGGGCACCAGCAGAAGAGAAAGAGCATTTCCGCGGTGCCAAGTGCACTGCAGCTTGACGCAAATGGATTCCAACGCAATTATTGGGATGGCATCAAAGTAGCTGCCCCGACATCAGGTACTGCCAAATGCATCGCAGTTGCCATTGCAAAACCGTAAATTCAACTAATGGTATTGCACGACTTTGGTTGCGGGGTGGGAACGAGCATTTGGTGACCGCTTGCTGGAGGCAAAGTATGTATCAGGGCAAACTGTAGATCACATGGTCAATCAAGCATGCGCTTGAGGGAATGTGGCGCAGTACGCGTAGTGCTCAGCCGGACTGTCTGGACACAAGTGTCCGACACACTTCATTCGCGGATCTGAGGGTCATGCAGGTCGCATTTGGGGTTTTAGTTTTCAAGATTTTTATTTTAGGGTTTTGTTTAGTGTTTAGTGCAGCATGCCTCGTACCTTGATAACCTTACAATCCGAAAATGATGGATATTGGACAAAGGAAATAACGCAAAGAACAAAGCAGCATGGACTGTCACATCACAATGGGCCACGCAAACGGCTACGGATATAAAAAATCTGCAAGCCATGATCGTTGCACGTGTCTGCAGTCACTGTGCTCCTAACAGCTTGTCATCAAAGCAGCAACGTCAGTGTCGCTGTCGGCACTCGCCGCTCATCTCGCCGGGCAAATACAAAAGCAAAAATTATTACACAAACGTAGCATAACAATGTACAGCTTTCCTCGCATCCCAGACACCAGCCAAGGCGCCAACAACCTAAAACAACGATATAGTGCCATTGAGGTCCCCAGTCAAGCACCAATTTCTCGAAATTTAGACAACGCCAATTGAAAGTCTGCCCACCTGCCCATCAGCCCTCTCTGACTAAAGATCGTTCAGGGATCTTTCAACTCCCATCATTTAGGGCAAGCATGAGCAGCAGTGGCCAACATCTAAAACCACACCTCATCAGCAATGGCGGCACTTGGCAGCCAGGTCGATGAACGGATGCCAAGCGAGTGCCGAGTGAATGTCTAATTACTAAAAAGAATAGTACATATGCTGTGCCATTCAGCTCTGGAAAGAAATTCACAACCGCTGAGGCAAGGACCGATGTCTGTGCTGCGCTACGATGCCTGTGAGCACCTCAGCTGCCACCTGGTGCTCACACCACAACCAGCAAATTAGGGTCGATCCTGGCCAGTCTCATCAGACTATGCACAGATTGTCTTCCCCACGTCCGCTCCTCCCCTCCCAATACCAGTTTCCGAAGATGCTTCATGCCAAGGATCAAATCCACATCCTCATCATTGATCTCAAACACATTCCAGCTCAAATCCAGCTCCACAAGCGCCGTTGCTTCCCTCAGTGCCTTGGGAATTCTGTCCAGTCTGTTGTCGGACAGATCCATGGCGGTGAGGGTGGAGAGCCACGCGCCCGACGGCATGGCCTTGTTGTGTTCGGACAAACTGTTGCGGGCCAAGTTGAGCGAGCGCAGCCCGCACACGCCCCGAAACGACAGTGGGCAGAAATGAAGGCGGCATTTCTGCAACCCAAAGTGTGTTAACGACGGCAGGTGGTTCAGGGCTTCAATAAGGTCCACCAGCTCAACGTCTTCTTCCTCGCAGGAGACTGGCTGAATGAATGAGAAGCCCTCGAATTCCAGACTCTCCAGCTGGGTCATTTTGAAAATCATTGAACAGAACCTAAACTGGCAAACGTCCGATCCTATGTACAGTGACTTCAAGGCAGGCAGCGCTGTCAGGCTGACAAAGATGGCTGGGAGCAGGTTATTGCTGCGAACATATCCCTTGTACACCGTAACTTTGAGCTCCTCCAACCGCATCAGCTTGGACACAGCCTCGGGCAAGTATGGCACTGTTGTGTGTTGCAGGTCTAGTACCCGCAGGTCACCCCAATTGCAAAACACTCCCTCTGGAAGGTCAAGCCCCACATGGCCCCAGTTCGTCAGCCTCAACTCTTCAAAATACTGAGGAAACGAGAACACATTGTTTTCCTCGATCGAGCTCATTCTCACGTTTGCACTGCCTAGTCGCGGCTGCTCCACAAAGGAGACTTCTAGAATCGAAAGTTGTCTCAGAGCGGACAGGCTCCGAATTGCTCCCCACTGCGCATCGCCCTTCAACTGGAGCGAAAGGTACCTCAGCCGCTGTGCACAACGGATTCCCAGTGAGTGCTCAATGGAAAATGTGCCATTCTTGAGCCGTACCATCATCAAAGTCTTGCTCATCATCCCAAGAAGCAGGCCCAGAACAGGCAGTTCGAAGCCAGCAAAATCGATGAACAGCCTTTCCATTTGTGCTGGCCTCCTGGCAAACCAGTCCACCACATGGTCAGCATCCATCTCACCCTCATGATGCCCCCTCCAGTTTGTTGCATCAAGGCTGCACGACCGCCAGACAGCAGGTTCTGTTTGCATCACTCGAGCCCAGTTTTTGCACACGAGGGGAAGCACGAGAAGCCTGGAACACAAACACATTGCACCTGTGACATCTACAGCCTTTCAATGCACAACAGAGTTGCTGAAGAACACATTGTGTGATACAGAAGCAGACACAGATGGTTGGGCAAATCACCACTCTATGCACTTGGCATTGTGGACAGTGGAGAATGGCAAGGACTTGAATGTGTGGAAGGTTGCAGGATGGTTTATGTATGGGACACAACAATTGTCAGCTTGCACATGCGTCTTGGCAGCACATATTGCAGCGAGGATCCGGCAGTTTATCCTCGATGGATGCATAATTCGGACCTCAGAAATTGGCATTATCTAACAAAATCAAATGCATGTGGGCTCTGATTGTTGGCACTTGAGCAAAGTGTGACCATTGCCAATGTCAGACAGGTTACAATCCAAATGTCGTATGTGTTACAGACCACATGAAGCATTGCAGCAAAGAATGTCAATAGTTCCTGTGATGGGCTGGAGGGGAGATGGCAAATTTCAATTGTGCGATTAAGAGTTGCAAACACAGACAAATGCTGGGAAAAACCACCAATGCATAACCCCCAATCGTACTATAGCATATAAACTCGCAGGCTCGCCCGTTGAGCCCTGCCTCTCCAGGATTAATGCGCCAAACTTCACACAACAGCATTGAGAGAGCTATGCACATGCCCCTGGCAAATCTGCCTCAAGATGCCCCACCACTGTCACCACCAACGCTGAGATTTTGCGCAGCTTGGGAAGCCAGTGAATTCCGCCCTTTTTGCCTTGAGTCCTTTCCACTCAAAGTGTTGACAATTGACACCCCTGGCATCCCTTTGGCCAGAATCTGGCCAGGACTGTAGCATGCTGACAATTGTGGATCTTGGACCACAGTCCCCAGCACTCACCCAGCCAATACTCCACCAGTGCATGACTATGTGCCCAGCAAAATGGAACAATGACAGCAACATGTGAGAGTGGCATTCAGCCTCTGTCAAAAATGCAGCTGGCAAGGACAGCACCCTTGAGCAAATTGAGACTAACTTCACAGCCTCACATGCTCTTCCATGGAGAATTGACCCATGCAACCAGCAAGGCAGTCGATCAACGGCAGGGGCACATCAGTGACAAAGGAGTACGTGGTACAACCCTAATGAGCCTCCCAACCAAAACCAAGCTTTCTGTGATTGATCATCTTTGATCGATCCCACCAAAGCGCAAGTCTGTCTTGGGGTTTGCTGCTCAGTAGTACGCTCCCCAGCTGTGTGCTCACAGCGATCGTCAACAGCCTGCCTTGGTCCTGAACCAGACCTCTGTCAAGCGGAACTCACGCCAGACCTCTGTCAACTGGTCAGGCAAGCGAGAGCGGCGATTGGTTCTCATGCATGGGTACACAAGTCGATGTTTCTGGCAAAGTACTGTGCATACATGGGGCACCCACAAGAACATGCCGCCTCTGGTGAAGCAACCCACTGGGTGCAACCACCAGTCTTCCTCTCCTACAACCCTACAGTCTTCCTCTCCTTCAACCCTAGTCACATCTGCCACGTCTATACAGACCAGACAAGCAAACAGCTTGTCTCGCATTGCCAAGTCACCAAACCAGATCAGCATTCCCAACTGTCACTGACTCGAATTGGCCAGGTTTGTCTCCAAGCTTCCTTCTGCCAGGGTGGTGAAGTACCAAACGCGTGGCATTCGCGCAGTCTGGCTGCCAATGGCCTTCAACACGGCCACACGCCATCGACGCACGATGCCTCCCTGCTGCCCCCCGTTCCCTTCTTCAGTGCACAACAGAAAAGACAGCAACTCCACCAAACGGCGACGAAAACGAACGTGCCCAGTTCTTTTTCCGCGAAGGTTCTCCAGGCCAGCTGACTCACTGGGTACTTTCCCTGACACACTGCGCCCCGACCCCTCCCCCCGCCCTTCACCAAGCCACCCACCTCTGACCGAAAGGCACCAGGGAGAAGATCTTGGCGAGCACGGCGTCCGGCATGCAGCCCGCCACCGGGTTCCTCCGCGGCGCAGCGTCCCCACACCCCGCCACCTTGCGCACCACGACTCGACGCCATCCCCCTTCGCCCATCTCGTCCCGTGGATTCACCCGGTGGGCTTCCAAATGCCGCACCGACGACCGACAGTCGCCTATGCGGGGATGTACAGGAGGCTGAATGGGCACCAAAGCCCCACGGCTTTGGCGGGGGGCGGGGGAAGAAAGGCCTCGGCACACCGCCAGCAAGTTGGTTCCTGCGGCGGCGCCAGAAAGACGATTCACAAGCTCTGATCGCAACATCATTTGCAAATACGCAAGTTTTTCTGTTGGGAAGCAGTCGCGCGTCCCCAGCGTGCAGAGACCTTTCGCACAGTCCTCCGTTGCATGGCGAAGAGCCTCGCGATTGATTTTGCTGGGAGGGGAGCGCCAAATGCTTGACGCGCATCCTCTCTGTCAACGAGGCAGTAGTTGGATTCCCGCCAAAGCCAAGATCTCTTCGCGGGGACGTGCGACGGCCAACAGCCAGCAAGCGCCGCGCAGAGGGGGCGCTTGCCGCTCTCTCTAACCATCCCCGGGCTGCAGGGCCAGCCGCCTGTCCGGCATCCTGGACCGCGGGGCCGGCGAGCATGAGGGGCGATGCATCCCGCGAGCAATTCCAAACATCCGATTGACAATCCAAGCGGCAGCGATCCAACGATCGCGCAGCGCCGGGAGGGAGACGCCTCGGCACAACGCGCCCGCAGGCGCTGCGCTTGTGCAAGACACCTGCCGTCGGAGCGCCCTCGTCCCGGCTGCTTTCTTTTTGCGCGGGGGTGAGTGCGTAGTGAGTGCGTGTGCGGTGTGCGCGGCCGAGCACAGCGGACATGTTACTGTTCGGCCCAGCACACTCTACAATTTTTCCCCCAAACAATTCCCAAATAGATCCAGTCGCATCTGGCAAATGGCGTCAGGGACTCAAAATGGATTCTGCGTCTGCTAACATGGTCGGGAACGTTTGTGCGACGGCGTCATTTTCCAAAAGGATGATGCAAGGGAGATTTACAGCGGTTGGCTCCACCAAGGCCCCACTGCCCACTCCCTTTCACCAGAGAGACGAACACCAAGTCCACGCACGATGGTGCGCGAAGGCATATCAAGCAGCCGTGCGGACCAGGCACAACACAAGCAGGTTATGTTTGACCAGGCACTTGGACGGAGGACATCGATGGCGGCTCAGGGCTGAGCCGACTGTAACTGCGTGCTGGCCTGGGCGTTGTGACACGCCACGGGAACCGTCAAGGTGGCTTTGAGGCCTGGCAACGTCGAGACTGCACAGTTCCTGGGGCTCCGGCAGCAAGTGGCGATGGAAGCCGTTGGGGAGGCGTGGAAAGTACACCGGGTTTCGTTTTCTCTCCCTCCCCCGGCCTTTTGAGAAATGCTGGTGGTGATTGGGGTGTGTCTCGCTCTTCTCTTTTCCGGGACCAAATGGACGAATTGTTTTGGGGTGAATGAGCCCCAGAGAAGAACATTCAGTAGTGGTGGGATGTTTAGACAATGGATTCCACTATGCGTTTCGAATAGAGCTTATTTACTTTTGCTTTTGCGTGAGTGACGGTCTGAAAATGTGTATCTATTTGTGTTTCAGCAAGTCCCCTTTGTTCGATCGATTCAATACATAGAGGCAAACATACGCTGCGGTGGGAGGGAGCAAGAGATAGCGGTTGCACGTTTACGCCAGAACTATGCCGCCCAAAGTTTTCCGACAAAGATCTCCACGGACGACCACACTTTGCCGTTTGTGCGCCTCCGGAGTTCGGCGCAAGGGCTTTGTGCAAACAGAGCCTCACAAGTGTGGTCGCTGCCTGATTCGATGGCATGAACAGATTTCCGATATGACAACCTCACTATTGCGATCGCTCTCAAGAGCGACAACAGCGAAAAAACCTAGGTCCCACCAGCAACATGCTGCCTAAGGGCAAGTGAAGTTGCCACGCCAGATTTCCCCATTCATTTGGCCCTGACTCCGACTTAAACACATTCGCTCCTTCGCATTCCACAAATTTCCGCTTGCATCACAGAGTGCCAAATCACCCTGGCGGGGCCGCGGGCCGTCACCTACTGCAGGCTCGTCCCCACACCCGTGCCCCTCGTCACGCCACCATTCCCTGCGACCCTGACAGCCTGACGTAATCGCTTAAATGTGCAGCGAAGTGTTACGGACGCCCACGCTTGATAGTTCGCTGGCCATTTCGCCACCGGGGAAGCCGCTGGGCGGGGGTGGTTTGGGAATGTGCCGGAGGCACCGGAGCTGCGGGCAGATGCCTGGCAGCGATGTCCCTTCACGCTCAGGCCATCCATTCAGCCCATGTGTCATGATTATGCCGCATCAACGTCACCAGCAGCCCCGAACGTTGCAAAAACACGCGCCAGCGTTTTTTCAACGCATCGCGAATCCGAAAGGATCCCGACTACACGCGCCCCGCCTCCCAGAAATCCATCCGCCCAGGCGCCCCAACCCTGAACAGGGCATACCTCAGCGCGACCGAGTGCCTCGGAGGCGCGGGGCGCGCCCCAGCGGCGATGGCCGGCACGGCTGTGTCGGCCAACCTGTCGACGGCGCAGTGCAGCCACGCGCCGGTGCCCAGGGACGCGGCAGCAGGCCCCTGGCGAACGCTCAGGCGGGGCCAGGCCGCGCCGGGCGGCCGCGGCGTGGGGCTGGTCCGGGCGACGGGAGGTGAGCGGATAACCGCGCGGAAATGAGGCTTCGCAGGAATCGGATCTTTTGGCGCGCGCACTGGCCGCGGGAAAGGTGTTTTTCGGCGGCAATTTTGGGATGGCCCGCGATGCGTCTGGATTGATCGACGCAGGTCTCCGGGCCTGGTGCGCCAGCGCCATCGCTCCCGCCAGAGCTTCCGCCGGCCAAGAGCTGTCCCGTCGCGTTCGAATCTTCCGGACTTGACGGACGCGCGGCCCCGCGCCGATGCGGGCAGCCCTGGGCCGAGCCTCGCATATCGGGCTACCCGCGCCCGTTTCGCTGTGTCCCCTCCAGCTCGCGAGTCTCCGCCCGCCTCCATCTCCACCCGCCACGATCTCGAGGCACTGCGCGATCTGGGGTACCCAGTCCGACGACGTCGCGCTCGCTGTGGATGCATCGCGCGGAGGGATGGGGCCGGGGCGGAGGGGTTACCAATCTTTTGCCTCTGCCGTCCACCGTCGGCATGCGCCCCGCCAGGTCTTGTCCACGTTGCCACACTCCCTCACTCATCACAGCGCGTCCTGAATTTCCTGGGACCGGTCTTACCTTCGGTAGAGGGGAAACGCGCGTTCCGAGGGGAGGGGGTTTGGTCATGGCTCGTGTGGGGTGCGCCCTGGGTATTTGTGTGTGGATTCCCCTAATTTGGTTCGTCAAGGTACACAAGACGAACAAGACCGTTTCCATTTGAAGGCGATTGTTGGCGCAGCATCAGCCCATTAACGTTGGTTTGCTCCCCTCCTGACAGTTGTAGATCTGTAGGTGTGAGGTGCTGTGTGTGGTGTTTGTGGTGGTGGTGTGGTGTCCCCACGTTAGATAAGGCGTTTGGGTGGCATCCGTGCTGGCGATTGAGATGTTGCACCCCTCCTGGTCGAAAACGGTCGATCTGGTTGTGCCCAATGCTGTTGATCCCCCTTCCCTCAGCCACGGTTGGCACTGTGCTCTGCAACCCCACAGAGTGGGACCTGGAGAACCAGGCCCATCGCACAGCCAGAATCTGATACACCAAGTTGATGGGGCGGGCCCAAACACCAGGTTAGGCGAAGCGGTTCACCAGAAATGCCACGTGCGACTTGTCAAGTCACACCCAAGTCGATGGCTTGGCATGGTGTTGATGTCCATGAGATTGCAGCTACCGATGGAATTCTGGTTTATCTATTATCTTCTGGTTCCATTCCGATGTGCCCCACTGACACCACAGTATATTCCACAGTCTGTTGCTGCTGTTGCTGAAGCCATCTCTGGCTTGCAAATGAAACCAAAACGTCCACCATGTTCCGCATGGCCAGGGCGACGTAGTCACTTGCCTGCGAGTTGGAATGTGGAGTCGCCGCTCCGATCAAACCCTGCAGAATCAGGTCATGGACGCTCAAGCTCTCACAACTGCTATGTCCACTGTCCGAATCCGCACTATTCTGTCCCCCAGCCTGGATGTACTTTGGGGCAACTGTCATTTATCAGGAGAGGTTGTGCTGATTGAGAGCATCGTAATCGGTGCCAGAACTCTGCAGAACAGCAGGTGCCAGCTTCTGCTTGGCTGCAGTTTCGCACCTTCATGCGCATCCATTGGCTGCTGAACGTCATGGGTTGCAGTCGCCAGCTTGGTTCAAGACAGTGCACCTGCCAGGTTTTGTGGTCACTCAACATTGCGTGACCTACAGAAAACTGCACAGAAATTGGGTAGCACCTCTGCAGCATGTATGAAAATGCCTTTGTGCCCCTTCCACAAGAGCTTCTTGTGGCAGATTGCACAGTCATACCCTGCCTTGCTGGTGCTGCCAAGGCTCCTGTACCTGCATATTGTGGATGTGAGATGGGCTTTCGTACTTGGATGTGCTTGCGCAACCGCATGCCTGTGGATATCTGGACGCAGATGAGCTGAAGGCCCATATGCATAGAGAATGGCCTCTGCTTCTTCTTTTGGATACAATGCGTTGTTGTTCTTCCAAAGCAAGGTGCCCTGCATCTGTGCAACTCCAGAGACAAGCCAACAGCCTGGGACAGACACTTTGGATGCAGTATGCGCCTGTCAGATGCAGTGCCCATGCACTGCCAAGTTGTGACCACTGCTGTTAAGCATCTGATTCCATTGTGGGCAACTGTGCAGCTATTCCAGAACTCAAATAATTGAGTTCCTATTTAGTGGTTGGGTCCAGTGATTGACCCCTGTAACAATGGCTGCATGGCAATTTGTTGATTGGCCATTTCTACACGTCAGCCATGAGGGATTCCATATCACCTCTTCTGTGCACAGCAGTGTTCGATCACTTTGTCGACGAACCTAGGAATAGCAGGAGATTCCAGGGCAGAGTCCCGACAAATGAATTCAGTATGTTGATAAGTTGGTGTTGAAGAAAGCATCTGACCAATGGCTTGTAATGAATGTGGATGTAGCACTAAAATGGGGAACTGTGTGCCATTGTTTTGCAGAGTCCTCCAATGGTGCCCTGAATGGCACGGGGGGTGCCCCCCAGGATGCCACCTTTGTGCCGGTGGGCGACAACGTGTGGAATGAAGGTGCCTTCCCCAGCTACATGCAGAGTGGCGATGAGTCACGCTTCTGTAGTGACTGGCAGGAGGCACTCAGCGCAGCTGAGGGGGAGGGGCCCAAGCGGAAGAGGGGCACAGCCATCTGGGAGAAGATGATGTGAGAATGCCCAGCCCGTGGAGTTATGGACTCTCTTGTTGCCGAACCTTGTTTAAACTGTACTGCTCCTGACTCTGCCACGTAGTTGTTCTGTGTAATATTCTATGCATCATGGCACAGTTGTGGTGCTTGGCATGCACGTCTTTGATTTGTTGGTGTGGCAAGAGCTGGCTGAGGAAGTTGCTTGTCAATACTGGACAAAGCACATCCATGTGCACCTACCAGGCGATGTCACGAGCACTTTTGGCATAACCGGATCATTGCCTAGCACTTGCATCGCCCTTCTTGCACTTTCTGATTTGATGTTAGCCACCTTAAGGGAAATGCGCCGACAGATGCACACCAGCACCAAAAAACCCCAGCCAAGAATTGTTGTGTCAAGTGCAGTGTGAGCAACTTTCATTTTCTGAAACACATCTGCAAATGGCCCGGCCTAAGTGTGGACTAAAGTGCAGCACGTTGCTGACTGCCAGCATCCAACCAAAATTTGTGGCTGTCTTTGTTGTTATCATTGCTGTTGCTCGATTCGTTGTCGATTGAACATCTGTCAGCTTGAGCATGGGGCTCACAATAGCGTGGGCCCCAAGGGCACTGCTTTGTCAACTTGACAGATATTCTAAAATGGCATGATGAGTGAATGTTGGGTCGCACATGTTCTGCCATGTACCTTTCTATTATGCCCTGGCTACAACCAGCGTTGTGCAGTGGAAGCAGAGGCAGTAAGTGTGTCACAGGAAGTGAAAGTAGTTCACTCATGGGTATTGGCAGTGCTTGGCAGAGATACCACGAATGCAGGAAAGGCTACAATGTGCACTGCATAGTCACAATAGTCAGCTCAACTTGCACTATATAGCTAAGGAGTTCCCACTGTCACACAGTCTTCGCCTTGTATAATCCTAAACTTCACCTGCAGGCTGGAGGCAGAGAGGGATGCCAAGAGCGAGCCCCTGCTAAGCAGCTTCCTGTATGCCAGCATCTTGGCACACGACAGCTTCGAGCGTGCCCTGGCCTTTGTGCTGGCCAACCGCCTGGCCAATGCCACGCTCTTGCCCACGCAGCTGTTTGAGATCTTCTCAGAGGTGCTTACACAGGACCAGGGCACGCTGGAGTCCGCGCTGTCAGACATCTCCGCTGTTGTGGAAAGGGTGAGCGCCTGCACTGCCTGGACCTCAGTGTCCAGCTGTTATTGTGATTTGTCAGTGCCAAACAAGGATATAACTCTGATGGTTGACTGTTGTGTCCTGGCCCCTGCAAACAATACGTGGTGTTTCTGTCATCAGTGCCCTGCCTCTTTTGAGCTCTTCCAGGCTTCTTGAAGGTGCCCCTTGAATAAACAGTGCTCAAGATGACACTGGATTCCTTCAAGCCACATACTGTCTTGAACTACGCAGCCTTTGTTGCTGCCCTGGAGTCCTGGCATGCACAAGTGCGCTCAATGACTGACCAGTACTCACAGTTTTGAGCTCATGACTGCTTTTGAACACACAGTCCCACCTTTTAAGCAGTGGGTGCAAGTCCTTTCTGGTGAGTGTCTCATTGTTGCATTTAATTTGTGTGGACCAGGCGATTGCCAATAGCTATGTCCCAGTAATGAAGACAGCACTGCAATCCTGACTGGCCCCCTTTGTTCCTTGCTAACGTTTTAGTGCTGCAGTGCTGGGCTCATTGCAGCCCCGCTGTCAAAGATGTTGTTACTCTTTTGAAGTGAGGAGCAATCCTGACGGTCAAAGTCCTGTGCACCCTGGACATCAGGACCCAGCTTGTTCCTCGTTCAGCAGCGCCCTGCTCTACTTCAAGGGCTTCCAAGCACTCCAGGTGCATCGCATCGCCCACGCCCTGTGGCACCGTGGCCAGAAGGTGATTGCTCTCACTCTACAAAGCCGTGTGAGCGAGGTGTACGCGATGGACATACACCCAGCAGCGACCATTGGCCGTGGCCTGCTTATCGACCACGGCACTGGCGTGGTAATCGGCGAGACAGCTGTCGTAGGGAACAATGTGTCAATCCTGCAGGTGAGTGCGGAGGATTCTTTGCAGCAGAAGTAAATCGTGTCTAACGATTGGCAAGTCCTGTTGGTCACAAACGCTTGTGAGTGTGCAAGTCGCCAGGTGCCCATCATCGCCTATCAGGTGCAAGGGCTGTGTTTTGCCATTTCATGGCAATTGTAATCGACAGGTTGTGATGAAATGCAATAGAAAGATCGCAGTGCAGAACTGCATAAGGGCAATGAAATGTATAGTCTTATTGGGTGGGTGTGTGGCGGCATGGTTGAAGAGTTCGGTCAAGCACATTGACCAGCATCTGGAAGCTGTGCGCTATGCACAAAGCTGATGTGGGTGGTATGCGGGTTGGGTGGACGGGGAAACACACTTTGCATTGTCACAGGGCTTCCTGCAGTGGATCATGTCAAGGTGTTTTGGCTGTGCTTATGGCTTATGGTGTCAGTGGGTGCCTAATGAGCTGCTCTCTCGCGCTGCTGGCCACTCACCACACTGTAATTTTGGTGTTGTCTTCATGCCAGTATCATTAGTGCAGTTTAGGGAAGTTTTACGCCTTCGTCTCATGCGTAAAATCCTCCAAATGTTGCAAGACTCAGATCATATCCCCTGAATCGGGTCCACCTGTAGCAACCAAAAGACCTGGGAGAACAACAGTTTAGCAAGGAAGGCAATGGAGTAAGAGCAATGAGCAAACAGATTGAGAATAGAACAAACAAAAAGACAAAACAAAACAAATAAAAAGAGCACAACAAAAAAGCTAGAAAGAGTTAACATCGAAAATGACATGGATGTGTCTGCCCTGTGCAGAATGTCACTCTGGGTGGCACAGGCAAGGAGGTTGGCGATCGCCACCCCAAGATCCATGACAACGTGCTCATTGGTGCCTCTGCCACGGTGCTGGGCAACATCACCATTGGCAAGGGAGCACAGGTAGCAGCGGGCTCTCTGGTGCTGAAGCCTGTGCCCCCACACACCATGGTCGCAGGCAGCCCCGCAAAGGAGGTGGGCAAGGTGTCAGGCAATCCCGCCCTCAAGATGGACCAGTGGAGCAAGAAGTTCGACCCGTTCTGCGACATGTTTGGCCAGGTGAGGGTGTGCGGTGGTCGAGGTTGGAAATTTATTGCTGGCATTGCTGCTACTGGTGCAGTTTTGGTGGTGTAAGCTGGAGTCTATTCAGGAGGCACTATTCTTGAAGTGGAGTGGAGGGTTGGAGTGTGCAAACTACCAACTTACCTGAGCGGATCGAAGCTTTGTAGAGAAGACTGCAGCATTTAGTGGATGTCGAACGACGGCCAATAGTAGTTGCATTCGTCCGCTGGTTGGGAATTGGCATTATGTTGCCCGTCATCACCTTCAGGATCGTTTATGGCCACTGATCTAATTTGTGGCAGTGCACCACAGCTAGTTGCAGCTGCAGCAAGTTGCAATCCATTGTTGAAACAAACAGGCAACCCGATGCATTGTTGTTGGTGATGAGGTCAGTGTACCTGATTGGTACTGGGCCCTTCTGAGTTGTAGGCTGCTGATATGTCCAGAATGCACATTTTCAGACTTGTCCTTGTTCTGTGTGCAATGTATCGCTCAGTTGATGCAACATTCCACTGCAAGCATGGCCAAATCCGCTGGCTGAGGGGTGGCATTTCACTTTCCCTGCTGAAGTGTCAACTTCCAGAATACAACCAGCAGACTCTCTGCCAATGTTCTAGTGTTGGGGCCACGAATGGCGACAAGTTCGCCCAATACTCGATTTCGCTGGTTGCAAACACCACCCATTGTTACAGTGACCACCTGTGTGAGGATCGATAATTGCCTGGGGAACTGACATGTGAAGGATGGTGCTTTGCACCTGTCGCCACCCTCAGAGGCCACAAAATTCGTAGGGAAACAGAAATCACTCTGTTGTGTGATGTTGCTCTGCAGCCAGTGAAAGAGCAGCAGCAGGAGCAGGAAGCATCCAGCGATGGTGTGGCTCTTGCCATGAAGGAAGCAGCCAAAGACATTGTGGTGGTCTCTGAAGAACTCCAGGAGATGCCCCAGGAGGTTGGTTGCAAACACCACCCATTGTTTGGGTGACCACCTGTGTGAGGATCGATAATTGCCTGGGGAACTGACACGTGAATGATGGTGCTTTGCACCTGTCACCACCCTCAAGGGCCACAGAGTTCGTAGGGAACGGAATTCATTCATTTGTGTGCTGTTGCTCTGCAGCCAGTGAAAGAGCAGCAGCAGGAGCAGGAAGCATCCAGCAATGGTGTGGCTGTTGCCTTGAAGGAAGCAACCAAAGACATTGTGGTGATCTCTGAAGAACCCCAGGAGATGCCCCAGGAGGTTGGACTCGCAGCTATGTGAACCAATGAGCACAGTGTGAATTTGGCCAACAGAGTGGTTACGGTGGATTGCTGGGTTATGCCGATATGCGTTCACTATCTGCAGCATGTGCTTATTATCTTATGTCTAAAAGTGCAGTCCCTGGCTGCTGTTGACTGGATAGGTGGAGTTCTGTTTGGGGTGCAAGGCGGTCAGGTTGTTGGCTTGTCTGCATCAAGGCTCTTGTGGCCAAACAGCATCCCGAAATGGTTTTAGGGAGGGAAACCTGCCTTCTATGACACAATTGCAGTGGAGGATGCAGTCGAAACCTCAGCAACTGCCATATTTGGCCCTTCCAAAGCAGGACAGGATCAGCCTTGCTGTTCTTAAGCATTGCAACATAATGGAGACGCATTTCATTGCTGCCAGCGGACTGTGCGCAGGACAGGTTGGTTGTAAGATTCTGTGGCAAAGCCACACCAATCACATCAAACTGGTATCAAAACGATATCACACAAGATGTCGAGTCGCTGCTTTTGTGCCTGTTATGTCATATCTGGGGCTGTTCGCACCCATGCGGAATTGTTCCCAACGCACATGTGCTCCTGTTGTTCAGCTGCGACAGGCACAAATGGACAGGTCAGAAACGGATTCCAATGTGGATGACATGGCCCACCGTCACCATGCATGCGATGTCTTTTCCATCACATGACGAGTGCTGTGCAGTTTAGTGTTCATCCTTAGCAGCCTTGATCACTCAGCGTGTCTCCTTGCGCATATTTCTAATTGTCTTTACAATTGCAGCACCTGAAAACCCTATCTGGCCCGTTCCATGTGACTGCATCGTCGTTTCCGAAATCACTTGTAAGTTCTGTTGCATCATGATTTTTGAATAGTCTGCTGTGTGACTGTTGGTTGTGTGGTACCATTTTCTGGCTGACAGAAGCTCTGTGGCGTGATTCAGAACCTGATCGAGGTCAGCAAGAGCGATGGGCGGCAGGACCTCGTTGAGGCCGCGCTGGGCGAGGAGGGACCGGTGATGGCCGAGCCAGAGTATTTCATATGATTCTTAGATTCTACACCAGGCGATTAGGGCAGGTTCTGGGGGTGACGCTTGTACATTAGTCGATTGCGGCAGTGCGACGGCACATTTTTGTTCGTGGCCTTCTGCAAGAGGGGCCATTGAAAGTTTGATTGTGAGGAAAATGACGGGAAGAAATTGCGGTGTCCGTTTCGAATCTCCACAGCCAGGACCGCGAGAATGGAGGAGCGCTGATGGCAGTCTGCAGCGTCACGGCACAACCTAGTTGGTAGATGGTGTACAGCGTTGCTGGCACAGTACTGCACTCGTGGCACAATGTACTGGGAGTGTGTGGTACAGAACGTATTGGCAAAGTACTGCAGTGGTGGCACACTACCTCCAAGGGTGAGGACGTAACGCTGTCGAGCAAGGAGATGTGCGCATTGAATTGCATTTGTAAATCAAGTGGAGGTATTGGTTTGTGGGCGATATGCAGAGCTGTGCGAAGAAAATGGGCTGCTAAAAGAGTTCAGGGAGATTAGTCTCCACCTTTTCATTGCACGAAAGCAATGAGAGACAAGGTTGTTGTTCAAATTCAACCCATGGTGAAAACTGTGCCAATGTTACGCCCATGTGGATTCTTTTAGTTTGACATTCGCCTTTCGGCGCTTTGGAATATTCGTGTATTGGGAAGGCGTTGAGTGAACATGGGTCCAGTACTCCCATGCAGCTGACAAGGTCTGTCCCCCTACGCTTCATTTCCCAGGTCTGGCCCGCCTGCCATAGGAGGGACACTGATCATGACTACCCAAGGCACACATGCACATGCAGTGGTCTGACGCTACAACGCCAACCAATGGAACCATCAGCGTTTTGAAAGGTTTTCAATCCCTGTTGGCCAAGTGCGGCATGTATGGGCAAATGAAACTGTGAAACACAACTCTTGATCTGCTCAACCAGCTGTGCACACTGAGTGAGCGTCTTGTGCAAGCCCAAGAGCAGAGGCGGTCTGATAGACAGCAGCCTCACACTCCAGCACGCACGCCTCAGCAGCTACACGAAGCCGTGTGCTTGCCTAAAATCCAGATACAGCCAATGCCCCCTCGCAATCGCCAGCTTCCGCCATCGCCCTCTCGTGTAGTCACAGCAGACAGCGGTCACAGAGCAGCGGTCGCCAGCGCTATGCGGATGACACTACCTGTCCAGGACGTGAAACACGTGCCCGCGGCCAGCCCACCATGCACCGCGGCGACATCAGCCCAGTCTTCTGAGGTGAGGGCACAGGGCAGGTCGAGCCCACTCCAGCGCTCCTGCTGGCAGAGCTCCCGTTGGGGAACATCAGCAGCTTGTTACAACGATTTGGGCATGTATTGCCGTGAGTCTGATCAGCACAGTCCGTGGATGGTAGTACAGTAAATACGGCACAAAACAAGCACAACGGGGTGTGCACAAGTTCTTCTTCTGATGAGCCACGAAGACGAGGGGGCACGAATCGGGCACTGTGGTACTTACGGCCAAGGTCCTCTGAACACAGTATAGCGCTGCGCTCACCTCCTGTTGGACTGCAACAAGGGAGAATACAATTAGGGGCAACATCTGATCTCAGGTTGAGCCTAATGGAAGGGTATGCATGGCACACGTTGCCGTATTTTGAAGTTGGATACCAACATGCTTGCAACAAGCCTGCAACACTGCACTTCCCCAACAACACGGGTCTGACAACTGACGGCACATCATGAACACTTTACGGACACTGCATCGACAAGACTAATCGCCATGCATGTGTCCTGAAACGCATGTGCTTTGGCATTTCGTTACTCGATCTCTACAAGTATTGACAACTACTTGAAGTATTCGACGCGCACGGATATTTTCAGCCATAATTTGGGGATGAAATCGCAATAATGGTGGTAACGCATTTTCAACATGCACAGTACGTTCCAGCATGACATGAAACACAGCGCACTATCCAATATCTGCTAGCCCCTTTACTACATTTTTCGACAGCGGCCATTCCGACCGTTTGTGCAAGCCTAAACAATTTGGTGACCAACCTTGACCACTACCAGTGTATTTTTGCGAGCATTAAAAAAAATCTATGTCCAACGGGCGTGAAAGCGAGATTTTCCACGTGTAGATACCTACAAGCGCAATACACGACGGTGCCGTTATGCACTCGTTACAATGACGCCCACAACAAATGCTGGCGCCCAGAGGAGATTCGATATGTAGGGAGAAAGGGGCAATAGAGTTCCTGCCCCGCAAAGCACCATTTGCTTCTTTGGAGTACAATCATCAATCTCCACCCATCTCAACTAATCTATTGGCCCTGCAATCTAAATTCTGAACGTTGTTCCATGTACAGTGCGTGAGAGCGCTCCGTTCGCTCCTATCTACAAGGCTCCTGAGTCTCAAAAGATTCGCCTATCCTGGATATGCATACACAGCACATGGCCATATCCTGGGATGTGGTCATATATTGGATATGTATGTCCCGAATATGGATTTATCCTGGATATGCCTATTCGGGATATGGCGATCATGTCATATTCGACGTCCAGGATATGGGGCGTTTCCATAGCAAACATTGGCCGTTTCTGTACAGAAACGAGTGAAACACCGCACCCGGCGTTGCTTCTTTATTTGATGCATCTGGATTAGACGCAGGTGCCCCACATAGGGCAGAACTCCAGCCATCCGTAGCAATCCAACGAAGTCTGTGCCCTTCGTTTGCTCCCATACGTTGTGCGGCTGCTCATTCTGCGAACGCCCACGCGCACTTATCCTCAGGTGGCTCACCAGCAGCGCTGAGTCGAGCTGAACATTTTTCAATCACGAGTCACAGAAGTTGGAAACCTCAGGAAAGAGACTACATTGGCTGCAGAATTTGCCGCAAGATTTGGAGACATTTGTTGTTCGCTATAACACTCCGCTGCACTCAGGATTGTCTATAATCAAGCAATCTGAGAATAGTTGGTCTTAATTCCCAGCTCGCAGCATATTTGATTCGATGCAGTCATATCTTGAATGTATCTGCATTTGCGACGACACATCCAGTTGTTTGGTAAACACAGGATGCACGCATATCTGTTGCTTCAAAAACAGCCGCTTCAATAACCAATGGAAAACATCATTTTGGCGATGCCAACTGCGATGCCATTTGATACTTATTACTGCCATCACTCTCATGGCGATACTTTGCGTCAAAGTAGCATCGCAATTGGCACCGGCAAGATGCTGTCTCTACTGGTGAATATGACCAGAATGAAGGCCAGACAATAAGAATAATACATCAAAATAGAAATGAAACAGAAATATCAAAAAACGTCCAAACGTCATGCTTTCGAAACAAGTTTGGAACACTGAATTAGAACTGGTAATTCCATTCATAGTGATGGAATTCCATAACGAATGCCTGCACTTCCTGTCAGATCCATCCAGCAAATATTTCACATAAAATTAGTCAGTATCCAGCATAAATTTGTCCTTTCTTTGTTGCAATGTGACACATTCCATTGAAAGCGATACTTCTTTTTCTCACAGCCAATGTCCCATAATTCCCTAAGCCGAGTTTTCTGGTGCTGAAACAAAAATAGGTACTCGCAAAAATCACTTCATATTCGCACATGTGAATGTAGAGGAAGGTGTACAAAATTTAAAACGAAATTCAGCGTAACAAAAACATGACAGAGCGTCAGCTCCTAAAACTTCGTGGGCCACCGCTTGTTAGTTCCCTGAAAGAGCCTAACTCGGCATCATGGAAGGGAATCTCTTTCTGCCAGTGAGCCAGGGCCGCGCTTGAAGAAATCGCAACACCATTTCGTCCGAATGATGATTCGGATGACTTCATCTGATCAGATGACGCGCATCGACCATCGGATGGTCGATTCGTTCATCCGAATGAGTCAGGGGCCGTCCAAAAAGCTCCAAAAGGCTTGTTTGGTGATCGTCGTATGATTGTCGAAAGTTTACTTCAATCAGCGCCTTGTGTCTGATGCAGAGCCGTGGTTCAAAGAATTTCCTCTCCCTTTTTATCTGCCTTCGGGTTTTAGGCAACTGTACTTTCTGAGTCTAATGTATTTATGAACGCCAGTTCTCATGCGCGCAAAGGTACAGTGCATCCAAATCAAGCACAATTGCCATGGGACAGAGGAAGCATATTCTCTCGTCATCATTCATTTTGAATTTTTCTCGGTCGAATTCATCACACTGGCTGTAGCAAATTTTGCATCAGAACAATTCCTTGATGGCGGTTTTGGATGCATAAAAGACAGCTTCGTCTCAGTTTACCTCTCAACGCAAGCTGCAGCACATCAAAGGACCCAGGCAGGGGGTCCCACATTTCCAACTCAACACCCTGTCAATTGAGGCCTTCAGCTATGCGAGTAAGCTGACGATGTCCTCATGTGCGTATTTGACACAAAGCTCAACGCTGTTGCCCTGCACTACATGCAAAAACTATTCAGGAACCATCATTTTGATCCAGTTCATAGTCACAGCCCAAATATCATTGGCTTTTAATGGTGTGTGCACTGCCAAGCTTGGCTGCGCTATTCCACAATGCAGGTGGCGGGGGGTTTAGCCAGACGATGTGTGCAGATATGGTTGTGTCCATCCGTAAGGAATACTGGCCCGCAAACTTCTCAACACTGCGTTCACGTTGGTGTTTGCCTCTGCCTAAATCAAGATGCATTCACACTCGTAGTGTCTACCTCCCGTTCATTTGCGCAATAGCTCTTTGCCAGCTGTGGTTTGTGCTGAACAAAAACAAAGAACACACTGGTCCCAAACTGCATGATGTACCATCAATGAATCAAGCACACCTCCATCTACGCGGTCCATGAACGTTCGGTCATAAGTTCTTTTATTCTGAGTGCATTGGAAGACATATACGGATGGGCTCCACCCAGCCCCGTGTCCCTTGAGGAACGGTAGCAAGTGCTGGCACACAATGCCACAAGGCTAGATGTTAGGAATATGTACAACTTGCTGATATCAAAGCTCCTGCAAGCTTTCAAAAACTTTGGTTCAACACAACAAGCCTTTATATGGGGCAGCTTACGTCATGAAGCCTCTTTGCCACGATGATTTTATCAACCCGACAAATGTTGACACTTCTGTGCATGCATGGGATGCCATCGTACCTTCTCCAGAGATCTGCCCATATGATGTCACTCCAGCAATTGCCGCTGCACATGACAACAGACCAAATCAGACCTGAAAACAAACCAAATGTGTGCATCCATTAAATTGATGCTACGCAACACATGTTGGGTCCCACCAGAGGGGTTAAGCACTAACGGACAACAACAGCACAATTCCTGCCACATGCAATATCAAGATTATGCATTCAAGAAAATAGTATTTGGTCTCCATCTCTCTCAAAAAATTCATGTTCATCAGGAAATTGTATCGATGATTGCCGCTGCATGGACAATGCATTGAGGCGCTCCTTGCGCCAACTTGCGCACACAAATTGATCGTTCCCGCAAAAGCAAGTTGAGGGTTTCCGCGTTTTATGTCATATATTGGGAATATCAGTCCCCATGTCAGCCATCCCGTCTTGGGCAAGCGTCCAGCTTTCAGCGGCATCGTATCTCATTCTCTGCGCCCATGCATCCTTCTGCCGCAAGAAGGGGACCACCCCTGGCTACAAAAACCACGCGTGTTTAAGATTTGCGATACCTCACAATCAAAGCTGAATCACAGTTTTCCTCTCTCAGTATCATTTATGCTAAATCACCAAGCCTGGCAAGCTCCAGAAACTGCCTAGAATGATTGTGCGCCCTGCCACTATGATGGCTCTGTTTTCCGTTTCCTAACTCGCACAATGGAGTGCAAAACGTGCGAGCCATGTTTGGGTGAAACAATTTTGCAGTGACATTTTTGAGAGCTACCTGAGGACAAGTGCAGGCGGCTCCGCTGTTCTCACGACATATCACGCTTGGGGGTGCTGGGGGGGAGGGGAGGGAGAGGGAAGGGCGAGTGCGTCTGGCTCTTTGGTGAGGTGTATCCAGCAGGGTTGTTGAGCGTGAAGTAGAAGTGCGTCGCAAGTCTTGGAGAATTCTGAAGGGGAGAAATAGATTACTACAGTGCAAATAAGGGCGGCAGGCGACAAGATCCCCTTGAAGGTTGTTCTCAATTTGAGAATCTCAAATGAAGAAAGGCAGCTCAAATCGCGTGATAGCATTGAACTGCAAGGGAACACACTATGGAGATTTTGATATGGTCAGCGTCAATTTAATGTTAGAGGGGTCCAGAATTGTGACCCTAATGGATTACGCAATTGCCAATATATATATATATATATATATATATATATATATATATATATATATATATATATATATATATATATTAATTCTAAATAATGCAGATGTGTGAAAACGAGGGAACTCCCACGACAACTCTTAAAGTAGAGTAGGATCCTTTTCGAGGCGATGTAGGATCCCAAACAAAAGAAACAAGATGCCGGCATTGTTGCGTGAGGCCAGAATGTTCTGCATGGGAGTCGGCGGCGAGGCAGAATGTTGATCATATATATATATATATATATATATAATGAAAATGTTCCTTAAAGCACCAATGATCAGCAGCAAAACACTCATGAATTGTTCCCAAACCTCCCTGATATGTTCAGTCTTCAAGGAAACCCCTCGAATTTGTCAATTTACAGCCATTGAGGCTGTCCACCTTGCCTAAAGTGGCATTTAGATTCCCATTTTTCACCTCGCCGAATTTGCACAACTCTTAGACATTTTTCTTCTCAATAACGTCAAGAAACTGTGTTCAATTGTTAGGTATGTGGATGCATATATAATCCTGACATAGACATAAGGATGGACACTACGGGTGGGTGGGGGTGGGGTGTGTCTCAACTTAACGTCCATTGTCGCTAAGTGTACCAAGGCGCCTTCATTTTTGTGCGCCAAAGTGCAGGAGACCATGCGCGTAGACGCCATGCAAAATGACAACGAGCTGATTGAATCCAACGAGATACTCAATGAAAGAGGGTTTTCTAGAAACGCATGCAGCACTGCAAAAAGGGTGGCCACCAAGGTTCACCAGGAACATGAACTGTATGATGCCGATACCAATAAAAGGGTCTTGCGCTGCCAATTCTTTTTGAGGAAATGCGGACAATTTGGACGATATCGCGAGAGGGTAAACGGAATTTTGTGCGAAACTTGCACATGGACAAGGACAATTTCAATTAGGCTGCAAATATCTACATGATGACTAGTGCAATCAAGATCCATAAGCCTTCAATTAACCAAACGGTCTCAATCTGGTGTCAATTAACTATGTCCATTGATCTTCCGAGGTTACTGACAACGATGCCGGGCCAATGAATCTCCTTCTCTGGCACAGAAATGGCCAGCTAACTTTGCGCCTAACAGCTGGCAGTGGCAAGCTGAAGCCAAGAGAAAGAATATATTGGAAATCTTCAGTAAGAGATGCAGTCACCCACGGCAAACCAAATCCACCAACAGGCATCCCTTGACACTGGTTTCCAGAAAGCCAGACTGTCAGCAAAATGTACATCATAAGTAAATATGTCTGAACAAGTGGTATACATTGATCCAATATTATCTTACATTGTTGCTGACACAACTTCGAAAAACTTTCAGCAAGCCCAATGTACCAAAATTGTCACAACGTTTGCACACAATCAGCGCTTGTCAACATTGACATATGCACCATTGTTGAAGTGGCGCTTGCCATAGCATCAACGCCAATGCAGCAATATGCATCAACGTCCACCTTTCCCAGATGCAATCTTGCTTTACTGCCCGGTCCGATCATACCCTACCATTTGCAAGACCGCTCGCACTACCATCTTCATTGCCCACCACCAGGTCTGGAGTACGACCCACAAGCGCAAGGGCCAAAAGTCGCACAAGCAATATCCTGGAGGCTCCACACATAATGGGCAATTGAGAGATTACTCAAAAGAAATGCTCCGAAATCTAACTTTTAAAAAGGATTCTGCGCGCTATAGGAAAGGAACTACAAGCGGTTGGACATGGTGCATTAATTAGCACGCGATTTTCCTATTATGATATTGGACTCGTTTTTCTGAGGTCACGGAAATTTCAGGGCCACGACACATGACACGGTTTTGGCGTATCCCATTCTAGGCTACCAGATAACTTGCAAGGACCCATTTCGGCATCGGGACCATGCGTGCAAAGTAGAAATGCCCACAGCTCAGCACGTGTTTTGTAGGCTTAGGGAGACACACCCTTTCCGCTGCCAAACCAGCAAATGATTCTATTTTCAGATCCTACTGAGTGTGGCACCGGTAGGAACAGCATGTACTTTAAATTGAGGTGTATGACACTATGAGGCCCAGCAGGACCTCATTGCTTTCGATTACCATCGCTTTTGTAGCACAAAATTCTCGACATTCTATCTTGTAGCTCAAACAAGTTTCCTATATGTTTTCCCACGCATAATCTGGTCCACGATTTTCTGCATCGACCAGGATACCTTGGTCCAGAGCGTTTTCCAAAAAGCATTTTTTGGGCAGGGAATTCGTATTATATACTACCCTCAGTCTGTCCTGTACGACGCTGGCATTTTTATCAAATGCATGTACCACAGTTCCCCACATTAGGATGCTCATACAGGATACACAGGAACACATAGGACATACAAGGGCCCAAACGATGCAAAACTGAGCGATCGATACCAACAGCTGGTCGTGGACAGTAACGTGGTTTGGAACCTCAGGGAGGGGTTTGTAATAATATGGGGTGGATATCCCATGACGCTGCGCAACCTGTAGATATGAGAACGGCAATTGCCGACCACCTTACAGTTGACTGGAAATGGCCTCGCACAATGCAACCCGCACACACCAGACACCAGTAGAAAACAGCCTGTTTGCGATACCGACTGCGTTGCCATGTGATGGAAATCGATGCCATCGCAGCCCCTTTTATGCCATCGCAATCACTGCGATAGCATCAGTATGTGTCAAAATGGCATCGCAGCTGGCATCGCAAACAGGCTGTTTTCTACCAGTGAGACACATCGCCCGCTCCTGTTGGTGCCGAGATGCGAAGCTTGTTCATGGCTTTGATGGTGTGATTTTGTGGAAACGAGTCCCTGGCGAGGGCAATGGGAATTGGACACACCATGCTGGAGTCAAACCAGACAGGAATAGTAATCTGTCATAGAGTATGTATGTGGTGCTGCCGTGTAAGGAACATCCCTCGCTGCGGACTCAACTCCTTCCCCCGCATCCCCTTGAGGGCGATCGCTCCACGTAAGGGCGCCCAATCGTGATGGGCCCAACCCCGCGAGGCCAGCCGTTGGCGCAGCCGCGGGTCACGATCCCGGGGGGCAGCATGCCATATGGCGGTGCTTGCTTAACACTGCGCACCTCTGTCTCTCGACGTACAGGACCGCTCCCGTTGCTGCAGCGAAAGACGTGATCGCCGGAGCCGAGAGAGGGGCGCCTGTTCGCAGCACTGCGGCCGCCGGCAGGGCCCTACAACTCCCGATAGGCATTTCGAAAAGCGGACACGCTGTTGGCGCTGATGCGGGTCGCGCATACCCTGCGGACCCATGCCGCCTGTTGCGGCGTCCCGCAACATATCCGTACGTGCAGGCAAACAGCTCGCGCCCTGTGGGCCGCCCAGCTTCAACGCGACCCCATCGCGCGCCCATCAGCTCCAACAAGTCGCAGCACACAGTGCGAACCTTGGACTTGCGGTAGATGGAAGCTGCAAAGATCGCCGCCGCTGGAGGCGGACGGACACGATGGCCGCGTCCACTAGGTCCAGCCCCGAAGGGGATGCTGGCAAACGTATGCAAACCGTGGAGAGTGCACTGGTGCCAACGTCAAGCTGGGCGACGCCGTCATGAAGGAAGGCGGGCCCTCTGCTGCAAGCAGGCCTTCCGTACGTCCGTTCACCGCTGGGTTCAACGGCATACGCACTTGCCACACCGATCCGGGTCCAGGACCACTTCGTCACCTGAAGGACCTTTGACGAGCAGCCGCCAGCGGGACGACCAGAGTTGGGTCGTCCAATGGCCTCGAAGTGTCCCAAACGGGCTGCCCAGGATCTCCCACATCGTCCGCCATCTAGCAGCACAGACTCGCAACCTGGTGTCCGCGGTTCCCGCAAGGAGTGGTGGTCGTCGCCGCTTTGAGAATGGACTTCCAGGACCACGGCACCAGAACTTTTCTGGTCCCACGCCCTTTTGTGGGTCGCGCATCACATGGGCTCGCAACGAGTCCTCCATGATTATACGGAAACAGGTGGAGAGGGCTGCCTTCCCCGTGGGTTCTAATGCCCGACGATACCGCCTTCTCGCCCACAGGACGCCGCCGTGGAAAGTGACCTGGATGCAGCACCCCAGGCGATTCTTGATACCAAAGGTGCACGCCAACGTTGCATGGTGGCATCCTCGATGTCGCCATGCCAATGTGTGAGGCGTCCAGTACGGCCTGTGGATGTTCAGGCGCCGCCACGAGAGTAATGCAGCATGCACTAGGAATAAAAGGGCCAAATAACACGTGCTCAATCGTGTACAAAGTCTACGGGTTTGTGTTATTTTGTGTTCTTAGCGTGCAGAACTTTGATGAAACGTGTTTTATGTGTGTTGGCAAAAGTGTTGTTTCGTCCTTTTTACACTAGTGGTGCGAGGATGACGCTACGGACGGCGTCATGTGGTCTTGGTACACCATTGGGAGAGTGAGGATGGCCATTCAGGCCATACAAATTCCCAACTGAAGGCGTTTTTATGCTTCGCATGCCTTTGGGTGCCCAACACGTGTGTTTAACGTAGGAACATTCCCACAAATTGAATTCAGTATCGTCGGTTTGTGAAAATTGGCGAAAGTTGTTCCGACCCATGGGTAAGTGTTGATAGCAACTTGCCCACCAGGGCTGCCCTGTCACCAGCCTCTGCATTCACCCAGCATTCCAATGAGCTGATTGGCTTTCCCCTACGAGCAGGAGGCAGTCGCTGCAGCGGGAATGCTTATGGTGCAATCGCAAGCAATTTGGCAATGGATGACAGTTTTGTCTCCACAATAACACCGTTTCACAAGCCAAATATTTAAGATCAGGAAAATATGGAGCCCTGCCCATAAACGGGGTGATGGATATTTTCCTTAGATCGACGATCGTTGCCCTTGGCCGTGACTGACTTTGGGTGCAAAATCCCGAGCATCCAACGGAACAGCGGATTGTGGCGAATCCAGCTATTCCTGAAGTCAGCCTGGGCGTCATTCTAATGGCTGTTTTTTCCACACCGTTGCGCTTTTTTATTGTCCCACCGCAAAAAATCCTAAACGTTACGTTGCAATGGGGAAGGTTATAATATACTACACTATATGGAGCTGCGATAGCACAGCGTCACACTATCGTGCCCCATGCGGTCGTGTATCGCGCATCATCCCCTGATTAGGGGATATGACGGGCCGGCACAGCCACCCCAGGAGTGATATGATAGCTGGCTGTGTACTCATGCGGTCCTAACGCGAACGCAGGGTCGATTATTGGCGCACATTCTAACCTGCGATCGCGTTGCACACACAGTCGCTGAGAGTCTCAGCCTGAGACTCCAGGGGTCTCATCATGATGGGATTACACTGATCAGTGCAATGGCTAGGGGATCACCGTTGAAATATAACCACGACAGATTGCCTTACAATCCCCGCATCGCCCTTGTTTCAATGCCGCCAGGAGATGGGCATAGGCTACAGAATATTCAACCAACTTGGTCGTCGCAGTGGCTTCGTTCGTCGGATGTTGTTGGCCGACCGTGTGTCAGTAGTACTGGGACATACTTCCAGGTACGTACTGTATAACGTATACCCGTATACCCGTATACGTCGGGAGGGGCGTGGGGCAATAATCATCCGTTGAAGGACATGAGTCATCAATTGATGGCAGAGCTCAATTGAGTGCCGGGGAAATAATGACATTATATTTTGTATTTTGCAAGTTGGAAAATACAAGCATGCGCCTCTCGTGCAACTCATAAAGAACGCATGGGCATGTCAATAGTACCTCTTCCCTCAACGACACGCCTTCGCTGGTCTCATTGTCGCCAAGCCCGCACGACCCGACGTCCACAAGCGCATTGCGGCCTACTGCATCAATGCATTGGGGCGCCGTGACAATGCGCTAAGTGTCATCAGCATCCTTCCACAGACGCGCAGACGCTCATCGTTTCAAATGCTTACAATTCCTGGAAATCGGGCCTTGACAGCTCTTGAGCCACCCTGCATACCATGGAATTTCATATTTGACATGACCTGCACAAGTCATATGGGGACATTTCCTGCGTAGCAGGAACTCGCTTACGAGGTCGAGTGTCTCTACTCGAGATATGCAAATTGCGAACAGCCTTGTTCCACTCATTTGCTTAACAAATATGGCTAATGTATGTGGAATCACTTACAGCACACTGTGTGTGATGCAGGTGCATGGCAAATATATCAGGAACAACCATTTATTTACATGAATTGAAGGATAGGTTGGAACACCTGCTCTCAGAACCGGAAACATGCAATGCCCAATTGCGCAGACGATACACAGATTTTCCAGTAAACCTACATTCAGACAGTAACGCGTGAAACATTTTGGCCGAAATGCGTGGATGGCATACTGTTTGCCGTATTAAAAGATATTTCAGTGGTTCTCCATGGTGCTAGGCAATGCTGCGGAGTCTTTTTTCAGACATTAAAAAATTGACTCTCTGGCGGAGGGGAGCTGTGCAGCCAACGCTGCACCGATAGTAGAGGCTCAAAACCCGATAGAAGGCTATGGGAGCAGCCCTAGAGGTTGTCACTCGGGGGCTTTTTGGAGGAAGCATGAACTCGTCAGGGAGGATTCTGAACACCTTATAAATTTTTCGCCACTGATAGGCAGCGGCTTGGGCTCAGTGTGGCTTGTATCGATTTAGATGCAGTTATACTACCTCCGTTTCATAAGTCGTGTTCCGGTCCTTTCTTTTGCTATTTTTGCAGGATCAACTCAATCGGTGAATCCATCACCAAATTCAGATTCCTTGGTCGATTTTGGGTTGATGCCCATCTTTACTATGTTCAGGCTTGTTATTTGCGTTTACGTTTAGGTTGTTACGTTTACCTTTTACACGCAAAAAAGTAAATTTGCAAAAGAGGCCACTTTTACGGCTGTTGTACGTTTTTGCGGCTCGTTGTGTCTCCCAGGCTACACGATGGAATTTGCGTACAGTGATCAGTATTCCGCTCCCTTGAGCGCCTGGAGCACAGCGTCCACTGGGACAAAATTCGTTTTCTGCCGATTTCAGTGCGTCTGGATACCATTGCCCGGAGTCCCGAAGGGTGTATGTGCTGTCCTTATCTGCACGTGCACGTGGCTGTTTTTGCATTGCATTTACGTACTTTTAAGTGTAAAAACGTATTACGTCGTTTACTAAACGAGATCTGTGTATACGGCGCAGATAACAAGCCTGACTATGTTGGTGACCACCATGCAACTTGGCATCTGTAACGCTTTCAAAAATTCCCCTGTTCGATTACATGCAAGCCTTCATGAAGGCTTGCATGCCTTCATGCAGGGAAATGATCATTTCCCTGCACTGATGCATTGGAAATATTCCGGTATGTCCCAACCCAATTCACCAGAATTCATTGAGAACCTTGTTGTAGACTACAGATAGGCACTCACTACACACTTTAGAAATTTTTACACCATTGACATGTAGCAATTTTGTCAAACAATGACAAAACAAAACGACCACTTAAGTCGTCGGGCTGTGTTTTGTCACTTCGTGACAAATTCAATCCATGGATTTTGATGGTGAAGTCGTCGGGCTCCCCGTTTGGCATGCCGTTAATGGTTACGCAGCCGTAATGCTGGACAGCCCAGTAACTCTTCACGAATGTCCATATTTCAATATCTACAAGCGTTGATGTGTGTTCCATCACGCACATATCAAGCTGGTCATCATCGCGTCATTGCTGATGCACAGGACTTGCCTAAGTGTTATTATGTGCTGCGTCAATGACACCTTAAATACAGCGCTTGATCAGCTGCTATTCAATTGAGTAGATTTTGCGAGCTGCAAATGAATGAGCTAGCTACTTCCAACGCCGATCAACGGGTTGACATTGCTTTCACCAGATTTCGATTTGTGGGCAGCACTTCAGTTCAACGCGATGAGACATAGCTCCCACCTACATTGGGAGGCGTACGAGCGCGCTTGGATCCAATTTGGCAATGGTATATGGTTGCCCGTATCCTGAAACACCACTTCGCATTTCAAGTACTCAAGATCGCGAATATTGACAAGCCATGGTGCAAAACAATGCGATGGAATTTGCTACGGCTCTAGCGGCTGGTCCATTTATCGTGTTGATGGATCTCAGAGTAGGGATGACATTAATGCAGCACAGCACTGCAATTCGTCTGGCAATGACAGGTAATATTAGGTAGTATCCTTCAGCATAGAGCAGTTTGATTTTTTTCTGTTTGCCATGCTGTCTGCTTAACCAGAATAGTAAGCTTACTAGTCTGTTCATTGCCAAAAGGGTGACTTGATTGGCTGATTTATTTTATTGAGAGATTGTGTGATTGTTTGATTTATTGATGTCTTATTGGTTCCCTTGTTTGAATCCATCATTGGCGATATAATGATATGTAGCCTACTTGATGGCTGACGTACTTGCGCACCTCTTTTCTCGGTGGCCTGACTGCTTGCTTGCCTTTTGACTCACGGTTTATGCGGCTGCGTTCGTGATCAATGGCGTGATCTGCATCTTGGATTATTGCTTCAATGCTACATAGTCAGTGCGTTGGAATAATTTCCTTCTGAATTCCTGGTCTGGTTGCCATGTTTGCTTGACTGATTGATTGTGTGAATTACTGCTCTTCGATGATTGCTATACTTTTCTCCAGCATGTATCTGCTTGATTGAAATATCGATTAACTGCTTTCCTACGTGAGGGTTGTTCGATTGATAGATTCTATGATTGCTTTAATTGTCCATAATTTCATTGCTAGATCGCGCCACTGTGGGATGGCCTGACTTACGTATCGCTTCATTGCTTGGTTGTCATATTGCCAGGCTGCTCGATTGCACGGGAATTGCATGCCGGCATGTTCAATTGATTGTTGGTCCCTTAGACTCGTTGTATGGCTTATCGATTGATTGCTTGGCAGTGATATTTCCGTATTGCTTGAATGCTGTCCTGTTTGAGTTAATGTCCATTCAGTTGCATTATCTATTTGTGATCCATAATAGCCATACGCTATGCAGTGCATAGTGGCCACAATAGAGGTTGGTGCCTTTCTACACGGATGCCTGAGGTCAAATCGGTATTCGCGTTGGGATTGAGCGCTTGAGATATTGCTTGCTGGCTTCACATTGACAAGTTTGTTGGTGAGGGGCAATGCGTCCGGCAGCTGTAGTTACTTCACCACTACATTTTGTTCCAAGAGGCCCGCCTCCAATGATCTGGGCACCACGGCTTAGGCCCGAGCAGTTGCTGAGCACTATGTGTGAAAGCTGCTCAAGCACTTTCTGATGCTGTATGTAGACCGTCTCTTGCGTCGCGTGGCATCACGTAGAACATTCATTGAACCTAATTGCCACACCACCCAAGGTGAGAAAGCATAGCATCACAGAGAATACTGGCACAAATAAATTGCACAAACGACCAAAATAAAGGAGTATGAGGGAACATGCCACTGAGCGAGTCCGCAACCCCTTGTGCACAAAACCTCCGCCGTGCGAAATTTGCCCGAAATCCGTCCTTGGATCGCCCCTCGGCTTTCGTCCCGGCACACTTCTTCTCACCGCAGCAAATCATCCAGCCGAGCGACGACCCACCCGCCCCTCACATCGGCTGCCGGCCACCCGATCCCTCCAGCTTCCCCGGGAGGTCCCAACCCCGTCCCCACCCCACCACAGGCACCGTCCGTCTCGGAACGACACCCGCCCGACACGGCCCCCCTCCTCCCCTAAACCTAACCCTCGCTCACCTCCCCCCTAACCTGGGGCCCCAATCTGGCAGGCCCATCAACCTGTCGTGCACCCCTGCCAACAACTAAAGGGCCTGCCAGCAATAGTTGTGTCCAACTCCGCTCGCCACGCTCGACAGCCTGTCACGGCGACCAGCCTCCCTGCGCGTGGAGCGGCCGGCGCACGGCGCGCCAGCCGCCGGGGCCCCCCCCTCCCTCCCGGCGGGGGCCGGCCGATCCTGGCACCCACGCCCATCCACCTGCTGTGGACCCGCGCCCGAAAACCGGAGCGTGGAGCCGGGCATTGATCCGTGATCGTCGTCAACTTCGGACGGCGGAGGACGAAGAGAAAAATTGCGGCCCGGGGGCTTGGGAAACCTCCAGAGGGAGAGCGGGGCATTTGAATCGATCGGGAGGCGTTGGCAGCGGACCGGTCGCTTGGCCGGCGTCGAAGGGGCGATTCGGCATCCCGGCGACGGTTGAGGGGGACGCGGGCGCTGGGCCGCTTTTCAGACATCCGCCCCCGCGGGCCGCGTTCTCGGAAAAAGAAGGAATTCGCGTCGGAAGCCTTTCTCGCGTTGCAGTTGTCTCGAACGGGCGATTAGGATCGAGAAGAGAGGGAGTTGGTGAGGTGCTTAAGGGGGTTTGGATTGGGGTTGGGTTGGCTGGGGATGGCGGAACAGAGGGCGTCACTCGGCGGGTCGGTCCTGCAACAACTGCCGCGCGAGGGCGGCGGCGGCGGCAGCCTGCTGTACTCGTCGCATCTGGGCGTCCAGCCGCTGCCCGGCCCGGGGCGGCGGGGGGATGGGGAGGGCGGGGGGGCGGATGGCGTGGAGCTCAGCCTGCAGGACTTCCAGTCCAGCGGGGACGGCACCAACAGCGGGTCGGAGGATGGGGACAGCCGCGGTGGCGGCAGCTGCGGGCACGAGGAGGGCGACACGCGGCGGGCGCGGCGCATCCTGGCCAACCGGCGGTCAGCGCAGCGGTCGCGCACGAGGAGGATGCAGTACATCCACGAGATTGAGCGCAAGGTGAGGCGCAGGGCGGCGAGCTATTGACCTGGGTCGGTTTGGGGGGCCCGCGGGCGCGTTTTTGCGTGGGAAGAGGGCGGGATTAGGGCGGCGGGGGGCTGGGGGGATGTTGGAGGGTTGGTTGGGCTGCGCTGGTGGAAGGTTCCTCCTTTTCAGGGTTGGGGGCGGCCGGAGTCTGGGCGCTGCGTTGTGTCTCGCGGGGCGGCCGGGGGCGAATTCGATCGCCCCACACCGCCGGAAATCGAAATCGGCTCCTTTCCCGATGTCCGGCTGGGTGTGGCGTGAGGATTATGGGATGGGTCGTGCGCCAGTGGTTTGGTGCCGCGGGTCGTTGTGCCGTCTTCTCACTGCGGGTCCCAACCCGGCAGACCGCTCCCGGCGGCCGATTCCGGGTGTTCGGGAGCGGTGGCCGGAAGGAGGGGCGCGCCGGGCCGACCAACGCCCTCCCCCTCCGGCCGCCGTACTCCCTGTGACAGAAACTGCATTGCCCAGCGTCGTTTTCCGTACGGCGGGCCGCGCCCTTGTGGATGCCTCGCCGAGCTCCGCCTCGGCGATGCGCGGGGTCGGCGTCGTGGCCCTGTGCGGCTGGCGATGCGGTCGGCGCGCCCGCGGCGACGCGCATTTGATGCTGGGCGAGGGTAGGGGTATTTGGATCGGGCCTCGTTGGGAGGCATCCGTGCGAGGCACGCCGGTGGTGCAAATCGCATCGCGGCTGGCCGCTGGGCAGTCTGCCGGCTTGGTGCTTGCGCCTTGGTGCGACGGTGGCTTGCTGTTGTGATGTGGATCCTGGGTCTGCCTGCTGATGATGGGTGTTGGCAAAGAGGAAGGTGACAAGGGCTTTGGAACCGAGTGTGGGGTGTTTGGGCGAACGCACTGCGGCGGGAGCCCTAGGATGGAGCGAGGCTTGCTTGCGAGGCGGCGGAGAGCGCGAAAGTGGCGTGCCCAAGCAGGTGTCCAGTCGGATTTTGCGCCTGCTGTCAAGGCCAGACTCTGTTGGCTGAGTGGTTGTCACCTGGCATGGGAGAAGTCCGGCGATTGGAGCAATCGAGCGGCGGGGATGCTGGGAGACATCGACCGCGTGGGGAGTCGATGCCTAGAATCCTTTTGCTCGACTGCCCTAGTGTATGTCCTTGGCAACCATCAGGAACTGTACAGGCCTTTCGCTTTCAAAAGCCGTGCTCCATTCTCTGCGATCTGCTCAAAGTGCTTATGCTTTGCAATTGTCAAGTGCAAAGTTGCATGGGAGTTGATAGTCTGCCCACCATGCCCATTGACACGGGCACAGGCCAGTGGTGGTTGTTCATTGAAATGGCAACTGCTTGGTCTTCAGGAGAGAACCTCGTTGGCTTGGGGGCAAGAAAGTTGGTAGTCCACATGCCCCAGCTGAACAAGAATTGGACCTGCTTGCCTAGAGTTCCCTCTGAACTAGTCATGTCACAATCTGACTTGTCAGATGAGGTCGATGGATACTGCCAGTTTGGTACTATTGAGCTTGCTGCCTGACATGATGGGCGCCAGTACCCAAAACTCTGGGGGTAATTGCAGCTGCACTTGCTGGTCCTGTGTCTGGTAGCTTCATTGTGGGGAGGAGCAGTGGTCATAGAAGCCCATCCTCTGAGCAGCAAAACCCACTCCAGAGTGTGGCACACATGTGCATTGGCTGGTAGCAGTATTTTGCTCACAATGAGAACTATTACTGGATTATAGCAGGGCATTGTGCACGTTGGGGACAAGTACCAAAGCACCGTATGTGGCTGGAAGAAGGGTGCTTCCTATGTGCTGTTTTCTGTACTGCAGTGCAGCAAGATGCCAGAACAGGGCACTTGCAACCTGCATGACCTTCGTCCTGCAGCTTTTTCTGTGTGTTGCTGAAAGATTCACCCCATCTCCTGGCTCTGGCTGTCCTGGTGCAGGTGGACAAGATGAGGACAGAGAGTGAGGCAATGGCGGCCCGTCTAGTGCAGCTGCGCATGCACCACCAGGACCTCGATCACCGCAAGGTCGAGCTCAAGAACAACGTGGCGACCCTCATGGCCCGCTCCCAGCAGCGGGAGGCCAGCTGCAATCAGCTGCAGTGCGAGATCGCCCACCTGCGCTCCCAGCTGACAGGCACCTCACTGCGCAACCCTGGCGGCCAGGGGCCCCCCTCTCAGATCGCCACCCTCCCCCCCACGGGGGGCCTGCTGCCCGGGATGCTGCAGGCCCCGTTCAGCAAGGGTGGCCTGGGTGAAGCTGTGGGGGTCGACCGTGGTGCAGCCGATGTGCAGCCCAGCCTGTTGCCAGCCATGCGCACAGGGGGGTTGGATCTCCAGCGTGGGCCGCCCTACCTGGACTCTGGGATCAATATGTTCCCAGGGGGGATCCCCAGCCAGGCCGTGGCTGTGGACACGCACGAGGTCGACCTGCCGCACAACCGTCCCAACAGGATGATGTTTGCGCCGATGGCGGGCCTGGGCCAGGGGGCCCACCCAGGGGGGGGGGGATGCCGGGCTGGCAGCCTTTGGCGTGGGACCAATGGCCGGCTGCCAGCCCTTCCACGACATCGAGGACGCCTACTTTCACGACAAGCCGATGGATGAATCTGTGACAGACTTGCTCATGGGCGAGGTGATGGGCCAGGAGCCGCTGAACCTGACTGACCTGTGGGGGGTGCCAGACGTGGAGGTGCTGCCGGGCCATGGGGAGGCAGGCGGCGGCAGGAACGGCGGCATTGGGATGCTTCCGCAGGGCGGCGAGGACGGGATAGGCATGGGGCAGGGGCCGTACATGATGGCTGCGGGGCCGGGGGAGCTGGTGGAGAACGTGGGGGGCGGGGCGAGCAGGCCCCTGTCGAGCGGGGTGGAGATGATGGGCGGCATGGGGGGGCAGCAGGGAAGGGGGACGATCGGCGCGTGATTGGGGTGGAGGGAGAGGAATTGTGCAGATTTGCAGATATGTTGTGTGCCGCCCTTGCGAAGGGATGTTGGAGATGGTGATGCTGTTTTTTGTTGGTTGGGATGGAGGCAGCGGGTGGCTGATATTGGTTTAGTGGCGGACCATGTGTCCTTGCTGACCTCCTCTGGCTGACGCAGGGGTGCGAAAGAGAGCTTTTGCAGGTTTGGAGCCAAGCACGTGCTGTGCAGGAGTGGCAGCTGGGGTGTCTGCAAGAGGCTGTGAGGGATACCCGGTTGCCTGTTTGCAAAGGCCCAGTACTGATGTCTGAGCTTTGGGTTATTTGGAGTACAGGGCATGGTGTATTGTTTTTCGGGGGCAGGTTGCTGCCCCAGCTGTCCCTGGGAGGCTTCACTGTCCCCCATCATCATTCGAACTTTGGGCACACAGGGGATGCGGGATGGCAGCTGAGGTGGCCGTCTGGGAGGGATTGGTGTCAGCATGGTGGGTGTATTTTCTATCACAGGCGTCTGTGGAATAACTGCAGGGCGCCCTACACATGCCTCCAGTAGGCAGACAAGGAAGGCCGGCACCGACCCAGGGTTGCGGCTGGTCGTGTGGCTTTAGTCAACAGTGCTTGGGGATGCTGTGGGGATATGTGAGGGGACATGCTGATGTGAGTGGTCACGCTACGGTTACAGGTGCAGCGCTTCAGATAGCAGTGGATGCTGCACCTGATGGCGTTTGTCGACAGGGGACCTGAAAGCTCTGCCGTCGTGGCTTCGGACAGCAAATGGCATGTGTGTGGCGATGCCATGGATGATCGGAGGCTTTTGGCTGGAAGGCAGCTGCTGTGTGGGCAGTGGCGCTGCAAGCATTGATTGAAGTGTGACCATCTCCATAAGACAGACATTGCGGTAGTTTGATGTGAGGCAGGTTGTGAAATTGGTCCTGCAGCGTGGCCAGGGGCAGGCCCCATGGGGCGGCTGGAGGCATATCTTGGTCTCTGAGAGTGGCTTCAGGTCCAGATAATGGAACCGGGGCAGCTGAACACGACAGGTATGCTTGAGACCTGCTGCAGGAGGCACGAATGCAGGCAGTGGATGTGGTGCGACTCGCCTGGACGTGGCAATCTTTCTCGCTTTTGCTAGCGCAGGTTTGAATTCGATTTTGGGTGATTTTGTATGAGGTACATGTAGGGGACATGTAGGACGGCTCGAACAAGAGGTAGAGCAGGTGCAGGAGATACACGTGGTGCCCCTGTGGCCAGGGGCTGCCTGCCCCCGGCGCACGCGGTCCGTTTCGGATTTTTCTTTGGTGTAAGTGTGACCATACTTTGACTCGAGCCTGCTGCAGGAAAGGCGCGCTGCCGACCAATGCACTGTCGGCGTGGGGCACTCCATCAGGGCTGACAGATGCGATCTGGCCACTAGCTAGTGCTTTGTGCTCTGATGTGCACTATGGTGCTGTGCCAGGTGTGCTGAAGGGCGCCATGTCTCCTTGTCGTCGATGCATCCTACGCTCAGCTCACACACAATTTCTTTCATTCATTTTGTTAATTCGATTGATTCGATTGAAAAACTGACTAAGTCAAATGAATAGCTGTTCAGTTTTGTTTTAATTGCATGATGTTTATGAATTGTGCCAATTGGAAAGAGCTGGGTCCCATTATGGAGGTGGACAACTGCGCAGATGGTCCCTCAATTCACCACATGTTGGGGGGTTTGAGGAATTGTAGAATTCCGATGGTGACAAAAAGCGCAAATGCCAAAGAGCCAAACGCACAATCCAAAACTGTGTGAAGGGAACAACTTCTCGTCCAGCAAAATGGCGAACCTTCAACTGTCCTGCGAATGCTCTGTTTCCAAATCCATGAGATAAGCAAAGATTGCACTGAGTGCACGATGTCAGCGTATTCCCACCAGGGTTCGGTGTAGCTGAAATCTCACTGTCGAGACTTCGATCGGCTGCATCAAGGGGACATTCGAAGCTGCATCAAACGGTTTGTTGGGCCACTAGTCGTCCAGTGGAACTGCATCTGCCACCAAAATAGTTCTGGATCATAGATGCTAACGCAGTTTAACCCCCTGATCCAAGGAGTTCGCAAGGAAAATGTTTGAAGATTAGGCCACGAAATGCCGCAAAATGGGCTTGAAACAATGCAAGATGCAGTGCATGGGTAGCAACATCGCCAAGTCAAAGTTACAAAATCACAAACACCACACTTCTGTCAGTGACAATGCTGCCACTGAAAGTTGTCAGCCTCTCCACGGCAGCCAGCGGCCTGGACTTGGGCCTGCACTAGGTGGGGAAGACTGGCGATTTGGTCCCACAGGGGGTCACTGCAATGCTCAAGGCGCGTTTTCCACTGCGATGCAAAGAACGAGGACCGACATGGGCCTCAACACACTGGGCCGCAGTACCGTGACGACGGGTATGGCCCCCGACGTTTTCCCGGGCTCATGCCTGCTGGGATGGCATGATGGGGCCTTTGATTGGGTTTGTGGCCTGGTAGCCAATGTGGTGTGTGAATTGGGGATGGGCCCTGCCTTCGTGGCGTTTTGCAAGCAATTCTGCGAGGTGGGGCTCAACGGCAGTCGCCCTGACCAACGCCATCGCCTGGCCATTCCTGGTGCTTGGCCTTAGGGCGCCCTTGGCGGGCGCCGCTCTAGAACCCGCTTTGGATGGCCGGGGGGGCCAGCAGGTTGACTCAATCCAGAAACCAGGGCGCCTCGATTCTCGATCGCTTCTTGGATCGTGCTTCGCGGCGTCGGTCGCTGCCCAGCGATCTTGCGCTGAAACCCTCAACGGCAGCTATTCGGCCCCGCAGCCTTTTGCTAGCCTCCTGCCAAATTCTCCCTTGACGGCATCCACGCCGACTTGATCATCTGCGTCGATGCGCGAATCGCAGGGAATGCGGTATGGCTCGGACTGGGCACAGTGGCCCAACACCAGCCGCCGACATCTTGCCACCACCCTCACCTTCACTCGTTTGTGTTGAAGTCGAGGGGTGGATACCAACACTGGGTCATGGATACTAACATGTTTTCGACCCCAAAAGAGGGGGTGGGTACTAATACCGGGTAAATACGGTATGTGCACTGCGCAGAGACAAAATGGTGCAAAAGTTGCCCCATTGCGCAGAAAATGGTGGCAGTCATGTTGAACAAAATGAGGAGGGCCAGGCCATTATAGACCATTCTAACCGCTCCTAAAATCGGACTCATCTTCGCTTCGTCGATATTGAGCATCCATGCTATCCACCCAAGTAGGGTCACCATGAACTCCCCAATCCAGTGGATTCCAACGCCCAGGAACCTCACTCCCCGTCCGACAGCGCCAGCCAACGCCGCCATGACGGCAGCTCCCTCCATTGGCGTTCTAGGGAAGCTCAAACCCATTTTGCACCTCACCATAGAGGTCTCCACCAGATCCGTACGGCGCAACTCCCTCACAGCGTCCACCGTTGCGCGCACCGGCCGATCAGCACCACCGTAGGGCGCTACGGCACTCCAGCTCCAGCGACTGCGCTTTGTCACACGTTCGCGCAGCCCTCAGTCACTCCGGAATCCGCGCTCGTCTACACTCAGCACTCAGCGGGAGTGTGAGATACGCCAGAGAGCCTCGGGGCTCCTTAGGCAGGTTTACGGACTCTCAGGTACCGCAAGAGGGCAAGACCAGGATTGGCCAAGCCGGGCGAGGGTCTGTGGCACGACGGCGGGATCGTACAGGCGGCTGGGACACACTCGTTCACACAGAGGCCTGCCGGAGAGCTGCCTTGACAGACTCCCCATGGTTTTCTATTATAGGATCGTTTGTTCGGTACAACTGGCACACATGGGTTCATCCCCTCTCGTCACCCTTCCACGTCCGTTCACACCGCTGGATAAGAAAAGACCCAATTGATATCGCGTTCTGATACAGTTCGTCCTGTACAATCACATGACAGCCCGGATCCCCACGCACTCCTTCTCCGCCAGAGATTCCCTCGGACAGCTCCAGTCGTGCCAGCTGGCTTCAGGAGGCTTCAACTCATCGCGTCATCCGCCAGCCCGTACACCGTCCTGTCACGATCGCCAGCTCGTCCACCAACTTTCCGTAGTCCACGCTCCTCAGCCCCCGAATCCCGGTGGGAGTGATGGTGTCACCTCACTCTCGGTGCGCGTCCCGTCAAATCTGGGTGGAAGGGCTGGTGTCGTCATCGCAGATGCGCCGATAGTTGCCGGTGTAGCTGGCGGTACGTCAGCGGGCACGTCCACCATGACGTCATCTTGTGCTTGACCACGTGCCCGCGCTTCCCGGCGCTAACGCCGGATGGCCCTCCACCAAGCGCGTTCCTCCGCATGCAGCTCGACGCCCGTGTACAGCGGCTTGCCTGCGTTGAGGCGTCGAGCCACGATTGCGCTGGCTTCCGCGAAGGCAGCCGAAGGCAGTACAACAGCATTGGGTTCGGTTTGGATCTCGAACTCCTTCCACTCCCGCGGGAAGACCTCGGAGGCGCTTGATGGGTGCGTGGCGGCGTACTCGCGACGCGTCACTCCACCACCTTCCATGCGCCAGCAACGCGCGTCGGAAAACGGTACACTGAGGTCCAAGCTGATGTGTACCTGACGGTAGTAGTAGTTTATCTCCACGCCTCGCCAGGCCTGGACGCGTCCACCTTCGTGCTCGATCATCGCCACGATTCATCGACGGAAAGCCTGCGTTCCCATTCTGGTGTACGGCTGATGCGGATGAGGGTGCACCTGGAGAGCCCAGGGGTGGTACACTGCCTCCGGATTGTAATCAGGGCTCCACTCCTGTTGCGGCCTGCGGGCGGCCGCTGGTTTCCGGAGTTTGGGGGCGGTCGCCGCACCCGATGGCGCGGCCTCGATGCCGCGCCTCTCCGCCGGATTCCGGCGGGCGTTGTCGGGGTGCTCGGTTGTTCGGTAGCGCGGTGGGCCCTTGGACGCTTGGGGACCTTCCCCAAAGCCTGCCGTGTGCAGGCGGTGGAGTCGCGGCGGCGTACGGTGGTTCGCTGCCTTGCGGCGGGGCAGAGAGGGGGCCCGAATGCGGTTACAGTCTGACACAACGCGGCGCGCATCCAATGTACCTGCGCGATGCCCGGTCGCGGGTCCATCGCATCACATCAGACATGACAGCTCATTGTAATGTACGGACCGTGTACCAGCGCCCCTCCGTCACCTATAATCAACCTAATCTAGCTCTAATTCCAACAATCCCCACCCAGCACCTGGCCTCAAAGTACTACGTCTTCAAGAGGCCGTATCTTCCTCCATACTCCTCAGAACTAAGTGCTGAACGAAGCGTTGGAACCAGGAAATCATAAGCAAACCGTAGATAAGGATGACTCAGCGAGATTACGTAATATAACTGCAGAAAACACCATTAACTGCCTGCCCCCAAGTAGCTCCACAACAGTACTCTCCCCTTGGGGTAGCTTTCGCCCTCGAAAGCGTCACTATCCCATACTAGTGACTTCCTCAGACTTGTCCCTCTTGATCATCTTCTGTAGCTCTCTTGCATAGGTGAAGTTTCCAGCCGGTACCCAGGAGGCATCACCCAGACTCCACCCTGTCCATAACACCAAAAATTCCTTATGCCTCCTGCCACTGGGGCCTGCCCATCTCCAACGCAGCAGCTTCTCCACGTCGTATGGTTCATCAGCTTCAACTTCAATCTCAGCATCTTCATCTTCCTGTGGGGACGACCATCTGGACGTTCTGCATGGTCGAAGCAAACTCGTATGGAAGACATTATGAATCTTCCACCCTTTAGGCAGCTCCAATTCGTAGGCCACTGGTCCCACCGGACGGACCACAGCAAAGGGACCCACGAATCGCCTCTTGAGTTTGCGAACAGGTGCATTCTTCAATTGTAGATGTTCTGTGCTCAGCAGCACCTGTTCCCCACTGTGAAACCGCTGTTCACGCCGCCGTTGGTCGGCCTGGCGTTTCTGTCTCTGTTGCGCCTGTTGAACCATCTGCATTGCCAGCTTGAACGTCTTCTTCATACGTTTAACGAAAACATCAACCCCTTCAAGGTTTGTCTGGTCGACATCCCGTATCAAGTCCAATGGGGTCACTGGTTCAAACCCATAGTTGAGGTAGAACGGTGTATGCCCCGTAGCTGGTGATGCACTGCTGTTCATCACGAATTCCACCATGGGCAAATAACGCTCCCAGTGTGTGATGTCCTGACTCGCATGGATTGTGCATCGGAGGACTTGCTCCACCACCCTATTTGCTGCCTCCGTTTGACCATCTGTCTGAGGGTGGTGGGCACTGGACATCCGCAGCTTACTCCCCAGTAACTTCCAGAATTCTTGCCAGAACTTGGACACAAATCTTGGGTCACGGTCACTGACAATTGGCCTGGGGATCCCGTGTAGTTTCCCAATGTTGTCCCAGTAGACACGGTGTGAGGGACACCCAGTGGGGGGGTGTGTACATTAGCGCAAAAAGGGGTTTGTCTTGTATATTAACACGGGAGAAACATTGTATATTATAGGCACTGGGCATTGTACAATAGGGACTCTTTAGAAGTGCTGTATAGTGGGGTTTACTAAGGGCAACTGGGCTGGGTGATAATGAAATAGACAAAGGGGATGAATGCCGTATTGGTCAATACGGAAAAGGGTGGCGCTGGGTACCCACGGGTCGGTGAGACGAACGGACATGAATCGGGGAGGTTCAAATTACAAACTGGGCGGGTATACCAGAATCTGGGTGACTCACCCAATTCTGGCATGACCCTTGGACTGCCTTGGACATGGGGTATATAAACGGGAACACCGGAACACTTCTGTAACCAGAAAACTTGCCGTCAAGTTCGTCTCCGACTGGAACCCGAGTCGAACGGGTAAACGGGCCGAGTCCCGTCCAGCCTTGAAGGGCATTCGCCCCTCACACACGGGCAGTTTCAGCAGTTGTGATGGTCTGCTGAATTGGTACCAGATGTACCATCTTCGTTGCCTGGTCTACAACTGTCAGGATCCCGTCGTTGCTCCTCTCACTGACCGGTAGACCCATGATGAAGTCCAAGCTGACGTCACTCCATTTCTCCTCTGGAAGTTGTAAAGGCTGCAATAGTCCGGCCGGCACCTTGTGGACACTCTTCTCAGATTGGCAGACCTCACATCCTAACACATAATCTCTCACATCCACTTTGTGGTCTGGCCAGTAGAAGTTTTGCTGTAACTTCTTGAGTGTCTTGTGGTAGCCCAGATGACCCGCATATGGTACTGCATGTATCTCCTCCATAATCCTTCTGCGGGCATCCTCCACATCCGGCACCACCAACCTCCAAGGTCGCCTGTCCTCTGAATTATCTTTCACTTTAATCTCCAGTAATCCATGACTCAGCCGGTAATCACGATTCCCGATCCTGGTGACACGTCCTTGGGCAGATTCCAACTGTTCCATCACTTCTGCCCACCTACTGTCTTCTCGATAGCCCTTTTTAATGGAGTCCCTCAAGCTTTCCTCCAGTGTGACACGGGCATTGGTCACCAACAAAGAATGTAAAGAATGAAGTGGATGATCTCCCCCACCAGCAGCCACCACTGCTTCCCCAGTTCTCGACTTCTTAAAAATTTCATCAAGTTTCTTTTGTATTTCGTTCTCCCCCTTGTCACCTTCATTCAACTTAAGACGTTGGACCAATGACTCCTCTTCCGCATGCACATCTGCCATACTGCGCAATTCCTGAATACTCCTGCGCGTGAGGAAGTCTGCAGGGTTGTCCTTCCCTGGGATATGGACAATGTCACAATCATATCCCTGCAGTATCTGCACCCATTTCCAAAACCGCCTGTCAACAGCAGGTTGGTTGGGCAGGTTTTTCAAAGAGTCATGGTCTGTCTGGACGATGAAGTGGCGGCTGGCCAAATAATGCCGCCATTTCCCAACAGCCCAGGTGATGCCCAGAAATTCCCTTTCGTATGCACTGTACCGGGTTTATTCGGGGTTGAGCTTCCTGCTTTCATAGCAAACGGGTTGCAGCCCGTTGCCAAAGTCCTGTTGCAGGATTCCTCCCACGGATACCTCTGACGCATCCGTTGTGACCACAAATTCCCGCTCGAAATCCGGTAACTGCAACACTGGAGCAGTCACCATTGCTGTCTTCAATCGGTTAAATGATTTCTCTGCTTCATCATCCCAGACAAAGGTCCTGTCCTTCTTTGTGAGGTCCGTCATGGGTGCTGCCAGTTCGCTGAACCACCGTATAAATCTGCGATAGAAACTGCACAGCCCCAAAAATGACCGGACATCAGTGACATTTGTTGGTGTCGGCCAATCCAAAATTGCTCTGACCTTTGACAATGAGGGCTTGATCCCCTCAGCTCCCACGTCGAAGCCCAGATATTCGACTTCGGTTCTGAAGAAGTCGCATTTCTTCAGCCTCCCAAACAGCTTCTCCGACCGAAGTCTACTCAGAACTTCCCTGATGTGTCGTAGATGTTCCTCCTTGGTTCTGCTGTATATCAGGATGTCATCAAGGAACACCAACACATATTTGTCCAAGCCTTCCCGCAGTACTGTGTTCATGATGTGCTGGAAGGTTGCTGGTGCATTACACAGTCCGAATGGCATGACCAGGTACTCGTAGCTGCCATACCGACTCACAAAGGCCGTTTTGTGTATATCTGACTCTCGCACTCTGATTTGATGGTAACCAGAGGCGAGGTCAATCTTTGTGAAGTAACGTGCCCCATGAAGTCGGTCCAATAACTCTGTTACGAATAGGATGTGGGTGTGGGGTTCCTGCCCTCTTTGAGCCGCGGACCCGCCTCGCCGGGCACCTAGGTCCTTACAGGGCACCTAGGCGGGACCACCCCTCCTACTCCCGTATCCTAATATGGATAAAGGTTACAGTGGGTGAGGAATAGTACGTGCCTTGGGCAGGGCGTCCCCACACCAAGGGCCATTAGTAGGACGTCTCCCACATCAGGCTGGTGCGCGTAACATTCGTCCCCCTCAGGGAGAGGGGCGTCCTCGTCCCAGTATAAGTGAATACGGGAGCAGAAACATTGTATGCATGTTGGTGGAACTGGCTGTGCGATTTGCCACATGCCCAGTTAACAAAACACAACACACAAAACAGTTTTGGATGAAGAGAAAGAGTGGTTGTTTTACATGACCGTCCCCGCCTTCACAACCCTCATTAAAACTCTTCCTCAGCCAAGTGGCTGGAAATGTTTGACCTCCCGGCCTTTCATCGGCGACCACGATGCCGAGTACCACCAAAAGCCCACGCCGGTACTGATCGGCCCGGTGCGGCACCCCGCCGTCGCCCACGTCCGCGTGCACGCCCAGGCGCACGGGGAAATGGCACGTAGGGGTCGGCGGTCTCCAACCTCTCCCCATTGAGGATCGCGACGGACATGGCGTTCATGTGTCCAAACTGCGACCTTGCACGGGGGGCAGTATACCCAGTGTTTTTCCGGGCCCAGCGCAAGAGAACCTGTCAAAAGCATAAGCACACATGAGCATGTTTCAGTATGTACATCCCGTACTTCATGCAGTTTGCATTCGCATCACAGGTGTTCTGCCATTTTCAAATGCTTGAACCAATTCCTGTGCATTTGCAACTGACTTTGCTGATTCTCAGCTGTTATGCTCATGTCCATATCCCAGCCATTTGACAAGGTACTCAACATAGTTTTTGCGTCTCCCACGCTTTTTAATCCTTTTGTCAAGGATACGTTCAACTTCATACTCCAGTTCACCTTCGATCTCGATAGGTACTGGGGGTGGCTGTACTCTGCCACTTGCCTTATAAGGCTTAATCTTCGATACATGAAATACTGGATGTATCCTATGCATGCTTTCCGGGAGTTCTAGTCGATATGCGACAGAACCTATCCGGTCGAGGATGGTAAAGGGCCCAATCCACCTCGGTAATAGTTTTCGAGTCCCAGGGTGTTTGAGAGTAATATGCTGTGTCGAAAGGAGGACGTCATCTCCTTTACTAAACGACACCTCTCTTCGATGGCGGTCAGCATGCTTTGACTGCCTATCTCGTGCTTTCTCTAAGCACGCCCTGGCCTCTTTCAGCGCTGATTGGACGCGGTGATCAAATCGTGTCACTGCTGGTAATCCCTCCACGAGGGGTGTACCAGACTGCCTCAAATAAGGCTGCTGCGCCCTTTCAATGGCCACTGCCAAGCCGCGGGCATTCGGATTGTCATAGCCCTTTAATGGCTTCCGAATTTGCACACCAAGAGCTAAGGGACTCTTTGGGTGCCTCCCGTAATTTAGATAGAACGGGGTTTCTTGGGTGGATCTGTTTTTCGAGTTGTTCATTGCAAACTCGGCCATGGCTAACAGTTCATCCCACGCGTCATGGTCAGAACGCATATAACTGCATAAGTAATCCTCCAGAACCCGATTCATGACTTCGGTCTGGCCATCCGTCTGTGGATGGTACGCAGTGCTCATGTTGAGCTGGATCTTCCACCTCTCGGCCAGGTACCGGTAAAACCTGGAAGTGAAGCGAACGTCTCTGTCGGACACTATCTGAGAGGGGAGGCCGTGGTGCCTTATCACATTCTGCACCAACAGGTCAGCTGCTCCTTCTGCGGAGAGCTCGGTGGTCGTAGCTGCAAGGCGGACCATTTTGGTCAGTCTATCGACGAACACGACGATAGCATCATGACCTCCCTTAGTTTTGGGCAGTTGTGTAATGAAGTCCATGGACAACTCTGTCCATGGCTCCTCAGGAATGCCCAGTGGCTGTAATAAGCCTGGGGTCTTATGACGAGGGTACTTAACCTGTTGACAAACCAGGCAAGTATCGACGTACTGGTGTACTTCTCGTCGCATTCCTGGCCACCAGTAATGCCGCTGGACCAAGTCCAGGGTCTTGGCTTGACCAAAGTGTCCGGCACTTGGATGGTCATGAGCCAACTGGCAGATCTCAGTCCGCAGACTGGGAGACTCAGGGATATACACCTGAGTGCCTCGCAGCCACAACCCGTCTGTACAGCGCATATCTTGCTGCTGTCTAACAGACGCAAGCTGGGGATCCCCGCCATAGGCCTGACGGATCCTGGAGGCTAGATCTTTGGCCTCTACCGTTTCAGTTGCCTCTTTTTGGCTGCCCCGCTTATGCTTTACTCTTAAGCCACATACAACTAGTTGACTTTTCCTCTTAGCCTCCTGCTCATCGGGCGATGGAGGAATGCGAGAAAGTGGATCAGCCACATTCTTTCGCCCTGGGCGGTATTCCCAGTCAAAGTCAAACTGTTGTAAGATTTCTGACCACCTGGCCTGTCTGCGGCTCAGTTGTGGTTGTGACTTAAGGTAGGTCAACGGACAGTGGTCCGTTACCAGTTTGGAGCATGTTCCTTCAAGGTAACATCTCCACAACTGGACAGCATGGACCGAAGCTAAAGCTTCCTGGTCTGTCACGCTGTAGTTCAACTCCGCCGGGAGGAACTTTCGACTCGCATAACAAATAGGGTGATTGTCCTGCATCAGGACCGCCCCCACAGCAGTTTGTGAGGCATCGGCGATGACCTCAAATGGTCTCTCAGGATCTGGCATTTTGAGCAAAGGAGCCGTGGTCAAACACTCCTTGATGTGCTCAAATGTTGTCTGACATTTCGACGTCCACTCCCACTTGCCATTCTGTTTGGTCAAGTCTGTCAAGGGAGTCGCCATTTTCGAATAGCCCTGAATGAACTTTCGAAAGTAATTTGCCGGTCCGAGGAACTGCTGTACGTGCTTCACGCACTGAGGTACAGGCCAGTTCTTCACCTTTTCAATCCCTTCGGGATCTGGGCGAATTCCTTCTTGAGACATGATGTGTCCCAGGTAGGAGATCTCCTCCTTATTGAACTGACACTTGTGCATTCGACAGTATAACTTTTGCTGTCGTAACACTTCTAACACCTGCCGAAGGTGTTGTATGTGTTCTTCAGCAGTTCGGCTAAACACCAAGATATCGTCCAAGTAAACTAGGGCGTGTTTGCCAAGTTGATCACCAAATATATGGTGCATCGTCTGCTGGAATATCGCAGGGGCATTCGCAAGTCCAAAGGGAAGTACTTTGAACTCGTACAAGCCCAATGGCGTAACAAACGCCGTTTTGGCACTATCTGCCTTATCGATCCGTAATTGGTAGTACCCTTGCTGCAAGTCAATAGCCGAGAACACCTTGGCTCCTTGCAGTTGATCCAACAGGGTATCTATTCTCGGGATCGGCCACTTATTTTTGATAGTGGCTTTGTTCAATGCCCGGTAATCAATACACATTCGGAGGCTGCCATCTGGCTTAGGAACGAAAAGTACAGGAGCCCCAAAGGGACTACTGCTTTCCGTAATTAGACCTTTCCTCAACAGGTAATCCACCTGTGATCGGATCTCCTCCATTTCCTTCGGGCTGTACCGGAAGGCTGGTCGCTTAACCGGTTTGGTCCCTTCCTCCAATGGGATAGTTAATGACACTCCTCTGTCTGGAGGTAATCCCTCAGGGAGTTCGTCAGGGAACAGGTCGTTATACTCCTCCAAG
>CAJHUC010000737.1:0-83605 GCA_905146915.1 Ostreobium quekettii | reverse complement strand
ATGGCAAAGAGGCGCACAAAAAAATATTTTGGCTTCGGGCGGGCCTGCTATCGCCTGGGCAAGCTGCCAGGGCTGCATTTCGTTGCCGAAGGCAAATGCAACACTGGGAACGCAGTGAGGTGGCCACGACAAGCGCAGGCAGCCTCCACGACTACCCACCAACCGCCACAAACAGAAACACGCACGCACTGGGCTCCCTATCTTCAATAAAGGATTCGCAAACTCTCCCTGGATATGCAAGCTGATTCTTCGCAGAGTATCCAGGACAAGCAGAAAAGGGCGCAATGGCAACGGCGCGGGCCAACTCACGCGCGCGAAGATGGGCAGCCGCAGCAGGCGGTCGTGGAATGCGTCGTGCGCGCCAAGAAGAGAGGCGCGCGCCGGGGAGGATGGCGACGCCGAAGGCTGGTCGGCATCTCGGCCCTTGGTCGCGCCGTCCACAGCGCCGTCGCTGGCGAGCCCCGTCATGCTGGGCTGGTGGGGTCGTCGTGTTGCGTGCTGCCAGAATCACCGCTCCGCTCTGGAGGGGCGTCTTGGCAAAGACCAACTGTGAGGCGTGCGGACGTGTCGCTCGCGTCAGTGGTGTTTTTTCTTCCGGTGAAAAAATCGTTTCCGCTTCTTGTGTCGGCGCGGCGTGGAGGCGGCGGCGGAGGTTGCGCGTTCGCTCCAGGACAGAGCAGCAGGAGGTGCGTGTCTGGTCTGCACAAAGTCAGCGTTGATGTGGGAGGGAATCCGGCGCACAGAGAACCCCTGGGAATCGGGGTATCTGCGATTGCTGAGATTTGCTTCCACTGCCTTGGGCGCTCGGCTTCGATCCATTGACCTGGCTCCACAGCGATCTGGACCGCGCGAGCGGAGTCGTCTTCGTGCGCTCAATGCTTCCTTACCTCTCCGGTAATCAGTACCGAGGCGCGATCTTCGGAAACGTGAGGAGAAAATGAATCTTGCGGCCCTTTGATCCTGGCGCATCGTCGTCCTCACCGATCGCAACTTCACACCTGTTCGCGCTGCCCAGCAGGCTGTCCAGAGTCAAGGCGATGTCGACTGGCAGCCTGGAACTTCCCCTGGTGTCCCCGGAGCTGCTGTGGAGCTGCGTGGCCAACAGGAACGCCTTCCGTGTCAAGGGCTTCAATGGCGCCGTCCTGTCCAGGGAGCCCGGCAACCTGATGGGCCTCCGCAGCCAGAAGTTCTCTGGATTGGTTCATCCTACCACGATCGACATCCAGGCGGCGCCCGACAAGGATGAGGGCGTGGTGGTGACCACCAGCCTGGGCGACAAGGCCAACACGCCGGCGCTGGGCAAGAAGACGAAGAAGGTGAAGAAGGGGAACTACGGCGCGTACCAGGCGTGCCTGAAGAAGACACTCAAGGGCGCGGGCAGGCCCGACCTGGACGACGCCGTGGTCAGGAGGGTGAAGAAGATCGTCAAGTCGAAGATCTACAAGCAGAACCACAAGAGGTGATGCCAGGGCCGCGAGGGGAGAGGGGGGGGGGGAGGACGCGCAGATTGGGCGGATGGGATGCCCGGACGCCAGGCTGGGAAGAGACGGAGAGGATGCAGGAAAATGGGGTCATGTAGGGGACTGGCAGGTTCGATTCCTCCATTTTGTATGGCCCAAAACAACTTGAAGATGCCTTGACCTTGAAAATGCCCAATGCCTGGTATTTGATCGGCGTATGTAGAAAATCTCCTCCAAGTAATGGACGCGCCATGATTGGCCGGTGCAGCTCCGTCTCCAAGAAAATGGGAGGCTACTTTTGGTGGGTGATGTTTTTGCTCCCAATGTGCATCCCTTCGTGTGACCCTTGGCTTCAGCTGCAGTGGAGTTGGCATTTCTTGGCCTTGTAGGCCGAGGCGAACTTGCAAAGTCCCAAAGTGCGGCACAAGCATTGTGCTCCATGAAGATCTGGCAGAATTTCCAAACTGCATGTGATACCACACTTGTAGTGTGGTGAATGAATTGTCGCTTTGATTGCGTTTGCAGTATTTGGTCAGTGACCAAACAGTCGCCTTTGTGGCGTAAAAGCGATTGCGGGCACCTGTATGTTCCCACGACTATGCATTCTTAGCGTAACAATGACGAGTTCTGCATCTCATGAACTTGACTTGGGCAGAACACGTCCTAGCCCCTTGCCACAACTTTTAGGAGAGCGTCCACCACATGACCACCAACAACTGAGTTGAAGAAGTTGGCCATCAAGAGGCAGAGGAGCTCTCCTACAGGAAGGCCTTCTGGGCTTCACAGGCGAGCATTCAAGAAAGGAGGCACACTTGAGACAGCAATAGTATTGTCATGGCATCAGTGTCCACCTGTGTTTGGAGCTGATACACAAGGCGGCTTGTGCCTGAGGTCTGAGGCACTTAGCCTGAAGACTAACTCTGGGTCACCCTCTTTGAATGGGGATCAGCACTGCAGCATGGAGAATTGATGTGCCAGAATAGCATGCAAGGTGATGGGACACGTGCTCTTCTAGTCTGACACGTCGCACAGTATGCATTGTTTCAAACAGCTTCTTTTGCTGAGTATGTGCCTCCCCACATGTGCTGCTTCCAGCACTATTAAGCAATACAGATGCAAGAATATCATGCACCAAGCACAAGTTTGGGTCACCCCCTTTGGATGGGGATCAGCACTGCAGCATGGAAAATTGATGTGCCAGAATAGCATGCAGGGTGATGGGACACGTGCTCTTGTAGTCTGACACGTCGCCCAATATGGATTGTTCCAAACAACTTCTTTTGCTGAATATGTGCCTCCCCACTTGTACCGCGTCCAGCATGAATAGGCAATACAGATGCAAGAATATCATGCACCGAGCACAAGTTTGGGTCACCCCCTTTGAATGGGGATCAGCACTACAGCATGGAAAATTGATGTGCCAGAATAGCATGCAAGGTGATGGGACACGTGCTCTTGTAGTCTGACACGTCGCCCAATACGGATTGTTCCAAACAACTTCTTTTGCTGAATATGTGCCTCCCCACTTGTACCGCGTCCAGCATGAATAGGCAATACAGATGCAAGAATATCATGCACCGAGAACATAACATAAACCAATGGATGAAAAGAAATCAGTACAATGAAATCCATAGCAGCTGCAGTTTATTGATCGGCCCTGGGCTGGCCCCTTGGGCTGTCCTCTACTATCAGACAAGAATACAAATAAACCGCCCTTTAGCAACATGGTGCCATCTTCTGTCCCATACAGGTATTATGAGCCAAACATTCCAGCCCCCAGATCGAGAATCGCCTTCACGACCTTTCTGTCCAGGCCCATGTCCTCTGCAGGGGCAATGAACAAATAGCGCCCTCCCAGTTCCAGAGCCGCTATTGCATAAAGGATTGCTACAATCTGTGGCATCTTCGGCCACAGCCGTCTCACGATGAACCTCTCTATAATCACCAGTGGTCCCTGGAGGCAGAAGAACGCCAGCCACCTCCATCCAAAGGTGCGTGTTAGGTGCCAGAACGTCGCGCCGTGGAACAAGCCACTGAGGGCGAACGTGAGCAGGACACCGACCATTGTGGCAAGGAGGTGTGAAGAGGCACTCCTGGGTTGTGCTGGCTTGGGGGACACCCGGAACAGCCTGCCCTCGCGTAGGGGGTCGAACGCCAGTGCCCTGAGTGAGTCTGCTGCGACGAGATTCCACCGCCTGCCCCAGAATTCTGCCACTGACGTGGAGAGCCAAGGCTGCGGAGGAATACACACAAAGGCTGTGACATGGCAGTTTCTGCAGTGCAAGCCAGATTCAGCAGGCCGCCCTTTTTGCAAGCCTACAAGCAAGCTTGCATGATCTGGCGTCTACGAGGAGTGCATGAAGTCCCATCCTCGAGCTTTGTGGGGACCGGGGGCACCTTGGGAATGACAAGGTATATCGTGGATGTATACTCTGGATGCAAGCTGTTCATCAGAATGTTCATCAGATTGTGCCCACAATTCTGGTTGCGACGAAACCCGCCCCACTGCCCGAAACAGCCTCGTTACCCAGCAAGACTCGAATGTGCCGAAGCGCTTGGTTGCAGCAACTGGACGCCTATGTCCATCGGAACAGCAAGAGGCAGAAAGACGTGGTTGGTGTTGGAAGAGGGATCCTCGCCTCTTCACCCAAAGCTCCCTGCATCCACTCACCTTGTCGAAATGAGGTGCCAGTTCCAGCCCAAACATGCACGTCAGGGAGCACGTGCCGTCCATGATCACACCCAGCAGGCCGTACATTCCCAGCGCGTACAACAGGTCGCGGGGGACGTGCGGCATGTCGACGTTCGCCAGTGCCAAGCAGACGGCCATCAGGAGTACAGCCTTGCCCAGCGCCAGCGTGGCGTGTTTGGACGACACGCGCCTGGCTGTGGCCTCCTTGTCGCGGAGCCCCTCGCCGTGCGCAGTGTCCTTTGGCAACAGGGGCAGAAGCAGGAATGCGGCGAAGGGGAGGAATCCAGAGTCCAGGTGCCGCGCCAGTGGTCCCCGGCCGAGATAAAACGCAACCATCTGCAGTCACAGCCAAGACCGAAGCGATGTGAGCTATGGGTCCCTGCGTTGAATGCCGCATCAAAATGTGGGATGCGGTCACAGATCATCCCCCCCACCCCCCACTCCCCACCCACCCACCCACCACACCCACCTTGGCGTTGGCGAGCCAGGAGAAGATGAAGCTCAGCACGGCGATGGAGAGCACCTCCTTGTCCGGTTCGAACATCAGCGGCACGGCGGCGTTGGCAATCAGCACGGGGGCCAGCAGCGCCGCGGGCAGGAGGCCCGCGCGCATGTGCTGGCCCACCGCCCTCACCCACCACGCCGAGCCCAGGCCGTAGACGACCAGGAGGGCAGCGCGGATCGCCCAAGGAATCGAATCTGGGCCCAGCGCGTAGGGATCCATCCGCGCGGCCTGGGGCGTGTGTGCACCGGTGGAGCGGCTCGCTTGCCAGGGCCCGCAGGGCTGGGAGCAGGACGCGGGCGGACGGGAGGCTTCTAAGGGGGTTGATGACGGGAGGCGGGGTGGCAGGTGCCGCTTTTGTGTGACGTGCCCTTCGCCAGCCAGCCAACCGTCCCGAACATCCAATGTCTGCCTCACGTCTCCGCTCCTGGCCACCCGCACCAGCGCGACGGCGCTGCCCCACAGGTCGGGCGCATGGACTTTGCTCATGTTCTGTGCATTGGATTTCGATGAACAAATCATGGACACCCCTTTGGTCGGGGAAATTGGAGGCTGGCGGCTACCTCCTTACTTGCCATGCAAAACTTCACGAGTGAATGAACGACACGGACATTGCATTTCAAGTCACTTGGTTTCAAGTAACACTTGTGCAATGCTCACCGGTAGTTAAGCCAGTACGAGTCACGTGTTACGAGACTATCAATCACCCTGAGTCGGTCCCTGAATCTTGTAGTTTGATCTCTGTCCACCCACTACCTGAATAAACTTCACGCTAGTGGGCGGGAGAGGGTGTGAGCAAACAGAACGACAAGAAAGAGGGCAACTGGGGGTGCGCATACAGTTGCTGCCGCGCAGGCCATTCAAAACCCCGCCGCTCCCAAGGCCGCAACTGCCAATGGACACCATTGAGTGCCATCAACATTTACGAACGCAAATCACGATGACCAGAAATTACCTCACGGATTTGGTCTCCGCTTCATGAAGCTGATCAGCGGGGCGCCCAAGTAACGATACCCTTGGCAGAAAGCCAATAACAAGGTAGTGCATGTGCAATTTGTTCGTCTTGGACAGATGTGAACCAGGGACACACAAGTTTACAGTTGATTGGATTTGTGGTGCCCACGAGTCAGGCAGCCCGCTGTAATCGCCCCAACAGGAGGTATCACACTCTTGACACAAAAGATGATCCATTCAACTACGATTTGGAGCACGTACCGAACGCCAAAGACTATCCAGACAGACCGTTCACACATTTGAGGGCCGTCGAGAAGGGCCGTGCACATACGCGCTGTATAACTACCTGAATATCATGTGTAGGCCTTAAAGCACGGAGCTTCGTGCCTCCCTCCGTGTTTACCATTGTGTGTATGCCAGTGGTCTCTAGTCCTAATGTTCTCGACTAGAAACACACATGGAACAGGGAAAAATATCAATGAAACAGGAGAAAGGCTCGATTCACAAATGGCTGCACCAGCCAATGGGACGACAAAGCGGATGACTATTGTTACAAAATTTCTAACAATGCAAAATTTGCTTTGTGTTTAACACGACTCAAAACTTGCATTGTGCTTGTTCACAATGATTGCTAGAATAGCAAACGGGAGGAAATGAAAACGGCATCGACTTGCTGGAAAGTTGGAAAGGCCCACCAACTTTCTGGCTGCGCAGAGGAGCCTGCGACAGGCCGTTCCCCACCCTCAAGCTGACATGAAGAGGAGCCTTTGCCATCGATAGGAACCCGCAACGTTTGTGGCAGCATTTGGATCGTTGAGCTGGGAGCCACCGCTTCAGTCACCAGTGCAGCCCACGTGAGGGTGATGCCAAGAGTTATGCGATTACGAGGAATAAGTGCCTTTTCTGACATTCCCCCAAGAACGACTGGGGAGCAAGGATTACATCCGGGGGAAGGCACCCGGCCGTATTAAACTTGACAAGATTTATCACAGGGCTCTTTGAGATTTGCGGTGGGGGAGGTGCAGATCTGTGTTGCTGCGTGACCCAGACTGGAGATTGAATCGGATGCTCAAGATTGCACAAATACCTTCGCAACCGAAGGGCTCACCACCTATTTGTAACGAGTTACAGCATCAGGCCTTCTTCCCCTTGTTGTTCCATGTTATTTCTGCCCATCCATTGCCCATGGCGTTCATCGTGAGGGCACATTGACACGATGTCCCTGACGTCAATTGTCAGAAACCACAGGTCGTTGGACAGAACAGGGACAGAACAAACAAAGCGCCTCGCGACCCCGCAGGATTACCCACAAGATTGGACTCCAACCCATCCGACGTGGCACAGCTATCCTGCTGACTGCCGGAGTCCCCGTTTGTTCCACATTGTCCTTATCAAAAATCGCCAAAATCCTCCACAAAGACGCCTGCACGCCGCACTGCGCGCTTCCCGCACCAAATATTACACGCACGGGTGCATCAGGCGGTGGCACACATTCAGCACACACGGCTCCCCGGCCTGGCAACATGGCGAGCAGAGACGCAAGTGCGGGCTAATCGCTCCCTCTTCCCCTGGATCCAGGGCGGCCACTGGAATTGCGGGCGCCCGCCCGCGGCAGGGGCTCACATGCCTGGCGACAGCAGCGCGATCACCGCCCCGGGGGAGAGGCCGGTCAGGGCGCCGGGCTTCCTGAACCAGGGCTCCTCCCCGGTGTACTCGTGCCTCCATGAGGACGCCATCGTCGCCCAGCTTGAGCTGCTGGACTACGACGAGATCAACCTGCGCAACGACCCCAAGGTCGTGCTCAGCGTGCTGCACCAGCTGCACTCCCTCATGGACGAGCTCACCGAGAAGTACCACCTGTACAAGGTCGACATACACGCCGGCCGCCTGTCCCTGGTGGCCAACGTGTCGGAGCGCATACCGGAGCCCGCCACGACCATGCTCTACTGCCTGCTAGAGTTCATGACCCTGGCGCGCAAGCTGTCCACGCCCTACCGGCGCGAGGTGAAGTTCAGGGCGGCCGTCAGCGCGGGCACGGTCCTGTCGGCGGTGGTGGGCACGACGGCGATGCGCTTCGGCGTCTTCGGGCCCTGCGAGGTCGTCACTCGGGCGCTGCTGCGCTACGGCACCGCGGACTGCCTCACGGCGGCGGAGTCGTTCGTCAACGAGCTCAACAGCGCGATGGAGCCGCGGGCGGACGCCTCCGGCTGGACCAAGCTGCTGTCGATAAGGCTGCCAGGGATGAACCAGGGCAGCGTGGAGGTGTACCAGCTGCATATCGACTTCTGGCGCGCGGCCGCGGGGCAGCCGGGGCAGTCTGGCACGGAGGCGGCCTCGGGGAGCGCGGACAACGGCCAGTACAGCGATCCGGACACGGGGAGCACGCGGTGGGGCCTGACGATGAGCTTCCCTGACCCGGACACAGAGAAGCAGTTCAGGCTGTTCCAGGTACGGTCTCCCGGCGGGCTGCGTGCGCTCTGGGCCACCGGGGGGCACTGCTCCGGGCGCATGGCCAGCGGCGGGTGGCGGGAGGGGGGTTGGGCGGAGGCGCAGTGAGCGCGTGTGGGCATGCAAGTGGCCCACCGTGGATGTTGAATATCCATTCTTGTGGGCACCTGGTCAGCAAGGAAATTCGGGCTTGCCGCTGGTGGGCGCGGCGTCCTGATTTCGGGGCGTCGTGCTTGGCGGGCGCTCGGAGGGCTGTGTGTGGTTGGATTGTGGAGAGGCTGGGGTGGGGAACGGATAAACCCTCGCCTTCCCTGCGCCGGTTGGGGCCGGTTGGCACAGGCAACACCGTGGCCGGGCTCAAAGGCCCGTTGTGCGCTTCGGCTGCAGGGCAAGCGTCCGGGCATTCCCCGCTCCAGGTCACTTTCCTTTTGGCCTACCAGAAACATCGAATGCCCGCGTAACCTGTTGGGGCAAATTGTGCCGAGGCGCTGGGTTGGAAGGGGGAGGCCCCACAACTCCTTCGCCCACATGTGTCCAACCAGGCGGTGACGATTGTGGCGGGGTCTGTCATGGAGGCGCGCACAGCCGCTCGTGCTCGTCGAAATCGCCGATTATGGTGGATATTTGTGAGCGAACCCGAACGTATCCAAGAGCTTGGCTGAGCTCCCACGGATATTGGCAGGGGGCCTTGGCGTCCCCTATTGGCTGCATGTGTCGGAAGTCCTGCACATGAACGCTTCAGCAGAACGACGCTGCTGGAGAGCGCCAACCTTCCAGGCACCTGGAATTCGTGGCCTTCCTGGTCTAATCATCCGTACCCCCGATTTATCGTTTCTGTTCTTTGTTTTTCTGGGGATTGTGGAAGGGGTAGAGCCATTAGTGTCTCCAGGCTCACAGTCTGTGGTGCCTTTCAGATCATGGATAGTTGCCATTTGCCAATTTGATGGACACATAGCCAATGCTCTCGCACCACCAGTCCTGTTATTTACGCCGTAAACGCAGATCGTAATTACGTTTCACACGTAAAATAGTTTTTACGTTCTTCCGCGTAAAAACGCGTAAGTATGACGTAAAAACAGCCCCGTGTACATAAGGACAGTGCATACAGCCTTCAGGATTCCGGGGAATGGCATCAAGACGCATTGGAATGGGCAGAAAACGAATTTTGTTCCACTCTATCGTGGCCCTCGCCGAGTGAGAAGTGGACGATGTGTTGCGGGCGCTCAAGGGGACGGGGTGCTGATCACTGTACGCAACTTCTATCATGTAGCCTGGGTGTCACAACGAGCCGTAATAACGTAAAAACAACTTCTTTTGCAAATTTACGTTTTCACGTGTAAAACCGTAAACGTAAGCACCTAAACGCAAACATAAATAACAAGCCTGCGCACCACTACGTCTGTGCCCTTGGATCCTCTGCACTGTATAAGCACCTTATGTTCTTGATTCTTGGCTGATGATCGGCCCTTGGGAACAGGCATCCAAGGAAATCGGTGTTCGGAGAATGCTTGATTGGGCATTGTCTCTCGGGTTATTTAATGTTCATCTTATCAACCATGCCCAAATCTACTCAGAGAAAATGCTTTGAAGCACTCCACCCTGGATGCAATAGGTACTGGAGTAGGCTAGTAGCAATCCTCATTGACGTGGCAGAAGATCGGAATGCACCGAGTGAATGACGAACAACCCTTGCCCCATGCTCCCAGCTGCCAAGATCTGCAGGCCTGCACCAGACAGCGTGCATAGCAACGACCCATTGTCAACATTGGTTTGTGCAACGACAAGGCCCGCTGCTGACAAAGGCAGCCATGAATGTGTTCGATTGCAATGAATGCCTGGAAACATTGTGTGCAAGACGATGTGTGGAAAACGGTTGCTCTGTGTGCTCCCTCCTGTTGCAGGGCACTCGAATGATCGACATGGATGCCGTCCATTTGGTGGTGTCGCTGATACTCATGCAAACGGTCGTGGTGCGCTGCTTCCAGCTCGGATTCCCATCCCATCTGGCCTTCCTCTTCACAATGGGGGCCCTGGTCTCCACTGCGGCCCCCCTGGTGGCCATGGGCATATCACGCAAGTCCTATGTCAAGCTGAGGACCATGTTCATGATTGCTGCGCGCGTTCTGCGGGCATCCTCATTCGTCCTCTACAACTACACAGCTCCTGGCCTTATGCTGGGAATCAGCCACAGGGCGGCCACCTTCTTCAGCAGGACGCTTATCGTCAACCTGTCGATCGTTCATGGGATGTACGCCGTGGGGTCCCAGGTGGTACTGCAATGGCACATGCTGACGCAGCTCTTCGTGCTTGCTGCTGTGGGCTTCAACAGTTACCTTGCCTGCAAGGAGGACAAGGGGGAAACACTGCCAGAGTGCTCGAGAACGGAGGTGATGGCCCTTTCCCTGGTCATGCAGTTCATCATGATGTTCCTAATCCCGACGGCCATGGTGTGGCGGGTGGAGAGCAAGTACAGGAGGTTGTTTGTGGAGAGCTATCTCGAGGACAATTATAGCAAGAAGGCATGCAGATAGAGTCCCCTGGTCTGCGCAGAATAAAGGGAAGGAGTCTGTTGGGACTGCGGGTGTGACGACAGTGACAGACAACTTTTGATGCTGGTCATGTCCACTGTGCATGAAAATGTAGTTTGATGGCCTGGGTGCTATTTTGACGACAAAAGACGCTCCAGAAGCTCTGAAAATGTTGGTTCGCTGCTCTTTGAGCCATTGATGTCGCCTCCAAGGGGCCCGTGCACAGATGTAGACGCTGCGAAGCGTTTCAGGGTCAGGATATGCCAGCTTAGCGTCCAGAAAAGGCACTTGACAGTGTGGCTGAACCCTTGGAGGGAATTTCGCCCTTGGAGTGGTTGGCAAAGATCTTCCTGGGGCATGGTGGGGGATCGACAGGGCAGGTTGGTTCATTTTCTTCAGCGAGGGACCTGGCACTGCGGGCTTATCGTGGCTGCCGTTGCAGCGCCGTTGAAAATTGAAACGTTTGGTTGCATCTTCTGGAACCAGCATGTGTGTTGAAGGATTGTGGAAAGCATGGAAATGATTAGCATATCAGCAAATGCGAGGCTTATGTGGTTAGACTGTGTTCACTGTCATCCGATGTTTGAAACGAATCGGATGCGTCATCGAGCGTTGCATTTACTTGGCACAGTTGGCACTCATCCTCGTGGATCTTGTTAGCAACTTCATGTGAACTTTGTGTACATTCGGAAAGTACGAAGTTGGTGGCGACCGCTGCAAAAATTTTGGGATGCAAGGGAGGACATGTTTGTACTTATGATACGCTTAGCCCTCAGTCTCAAAACGCTACATCAGGGCCAATTCCCCTCACTCACACCCCATCCCCAAACGCTAACCTCACATCCTAACTTTTCATAGTGCCAGCCGCTTTCAAAGGGTTGGCAATGACGGATGCAAGTCCTTACCCCCACCCTTAGCAGCACCTGAGGATGCCGCATAATGCCAACGACAGCACAGCGTCAGGGACTCCTGGTCCTAGCCTTCTGCCCATACAGAAGTCATGAAGATTTTGTGCAAGGTTTTTGGACACTGTTCCGGCATCAATCGCCGATATCCATAATTGCAGGTCGTCAAGGTATCCTGCCAATGCCTCAAGAATCCAGTCCGGCTCCACGCCCCCTGGGTGCGTGTCTTCTTGCCTGTGGAGTTGCTTGTGTAGTGTGCTCATCTTTCCGCATTGGAGGCTGCGTATCACCTTTCCACAGCATGGAAAAGAGCCTCGCGTGCACTCGCTCAGGAGTGGGGTGCCCTTTGTGTGCGACCTGTTTCTTTCTCTCAGTAACAAAAATTTCCGCGACCGCGTCGGGTGTGGCAAAGCAGCACGGAGCCAAGAGCAGGTACCCGCAGCTGCCTGTGTCGCATCCGCGTCGATGCGGCGCCGCTTCCGTCGACGCCACAGTGCGCCCCGTGACGCCCCGTTTCACATTGGCCCGCACAAAAGGCGCCATACCGCCGCAGAAACAGCCCGCCGGGCCGGCCCAATCCGCCCCAGGCCCACGTGGTCCCCCGTATTAGTGACCTTTCGGGGCCCGTCTTCTCCTCCCGGGGAGCGCGTCGGACAGGGCCCGCCCGCCGGCGCTGCGGCTCCCTGCTCCTGCCGGGGTTGGCGGCCAGCGGCCCTTGCCTCGTGCCTTGGGCGCAGGCCGCGGGCGGCTGGGCGCTCTGCTCTGCCCGTCTTGCGCTCGCATCCGGGACAGCGCTGTGGTCGCGGCGGTGAGATGAAAGCTGGTGAGTAATGGCGACCGGCGTGGGGCGGTCAAACGCTGCGAGGAGGCGGAGGGGGGTGGGGTGGGGGTTGGGAGCAGGGGACAGGCATCTCGGGGGGTCGTGGCGGTGGTGGACGGGGCGATGGCTTGGGAGTAGGGGCCTGTGGTGCGGTCACGGGGAGCATCCGAGAGACGGGCTGGTGTCGCGGCGCGGCGCGTGGCCTTGGGGTGGATGGAAGGGGGGAGGCCTCGCTGCGCGCGTCGGCGATGGCGGATCGTTTGCGTCGAAATCTTGGCGCTGGCGTTTGGCCGAGCGAGACATGCAAGTGATGGCGTGAGTCGTCGGCGGTTGCCCCGCCGGGGCAACGCCTGGGTGCGCATCTGGGCGCCTGCGGAAGATCGGGGAAGGCAGGACGGTTGGGAAATGCCGGAGTGCTGGCGACGATGGTGGCGGACTCCGTGGGCACCCCCCCCTCCGGCAGGAGCAACGGACCATTCGGCGGTCCGCGCCGTAAGCTTCGATGGCGGACGGAGATGGGCAGCGCGGGAAGCGAAGGCGCTGGGAATGAGGCAGGCACCGCCGCTAGGCTGTGCACCGGTGTGATTGGTCGTGTGATGTGGGGTGTGGGCCGTGGTGTGTGGCGGGTTTCGTGGTCTGGAGCTTGGCCATGGCTCGTTTTGCTATCCCTCTTCTGCACTGTTGTCGGATTGCGTGCTGCCGACGAAGTTTTTGTCAGCTTCCGGAGGCGGTGCGGAGTTGCTGCGGGAGATGGTGCAGCAAGTTTCGGGGATGCGTTGGCAGCGTTATGTGTGTCCACCATCCAGGGCTAGCACTTTCGATGTGTGGTGCAAGAGGGGTGGGAACCGGCCAAGGGCATTTTTAGCGTGGGTTGTCCGTCGCCTTCCACCCTCACCCCTTGATGTGCCCTGTTCTTGTGTGTATTTTCACCCACTCAGGTTTGGCTTTGCGATGTGCCTGTTTATGCTGCAGGCATGGCCACGGCAGAGTCAGGGGCTGAAACCCCTAACATGGCCTGGGCCAGGCGAGTGACGCTCTTGGCAACCCTATGTCTTATTTCTTTAGACACTGTCAGCGCCAACAGTGCAGGCGTTGTGCAAGAGATGAGTGCTGGAGGGTTGTACACTGGATCAGAACCGAAGTTTGCACCTGGTGGGTACTCTGTCCTTTGCAATTGCTGCAGCTACCTGCCTCCAAAGGGACTCAAGCGACGGGCCTGGGCGCAGGACTAAAGTCCTCCCATATGGTCCCTATTGTGAAGCAGTTAGACAAGCAGGGCAGGTGGCAACATGTGTCCTGGGCCACCAGTTTGGTCGGCATACACGCTGCATATCATTGGCCTCAGAGAATCTGCAGCACCATGGATATCTCCAGCACAGTGACCGTGGTAGCCCCTAATTTCTACTGCATGGAATGCCACCGCTGCACTTTCACATCCTAATAATTGTGGAAAATTATATGTTCTTATCTCTTGTGTCGCGTAAGTAGTATTTCAGACCTCTGTTTGGAACCAGCACCACACTGCAAGGAACGCCTTTTGTGTGTACAAGCAGTGCTCAACAATGCCTGCCTGATGCATGGGCTGTGTCATAATTTGGACGAATGTGACAGAGATAAACTTATGCAAGACACTGGCCTCTCAGATTGTCTCCAATAGGCCCGCAGAAAAGGACAGGGCCCCAAGCAGATGTTCATGTGCTGGGCATCGCCCTCTCCTGCGCCTTATCGTTAATAGCTGCTGTGGCATGATTGTTTCTGAGGACATGTGACGACCCAAGATTCTCCTTGCCCTCTGGATGTGTTTCTGGGATCAGTTTGTGATCACTGCGGGTGGAAAACGATGTGTGCCACGGGAATTAGTATATATACAAGTACCACAGGGCGCAACACCCAGGATCTGCTGGATATTGGCGTTGTGTGCTGGAAGTCTTGTACTTGTATGTATATGGAACTTTGCATTTCAGGCCCTTGGTGTTTAGCTTGCACAGGTCAGGATTTTCTCAATGGTCCTTGGTGTGTGCATTGTCACTGCTGTGGTGTGGCATGTGCGCAGAAGACAATCCAGCAACTTCCCTTGCCATCGACAGTTGCCACCCCAGTGCAACTAAGATGGGCATCAGCTGCAGCAGGGAGGGTTTCTTCATCTCAGGGTTTCAGGGCACTGTCTATTGGGTGAGAAGCTCTTGCCAAGAGCCGCTTGATCCTGAAGTGCTGGGAGTGCAGTTTCTGTCTAGCTTCATGTCACGTACTGAGCTGCACTGCAGCCATAGTGATCTGCATGTCGAAGGGACTGGCTGTGGCTGTGCTGGTGCCCTTGTGGACTGGCTGCATTTGGTGTTCCTGCAGCAAGTGCTGAAGGCCCTTGTGCTTTGAACCAGAAAACCGACGACATGTTCGAACAAGAAAAGTATCCTGTGCCAGAAGCGAAGGCCATATGCTGCAATGCGTCGCTGCCCACAGCTGCGCAGCTTCCTCCTGCAGCCAAGGCCATCTTGCCCCTGGATGCCGTTCCAGAGGCCATCATCTCAGTTGGTTGCCACAGGTCGCGGAGCATGGAATGTGAAGAGGGAAGCGTGGGGGACCGAAGCCTTGTTGCTGCCTTCGTTGGTGAGAAATGGTGCTGTCCTGCGTGCATATTGCAGGGACAATGGCGAGAGGCATTCTCTGGCTTGGTTGGCCTTTGGTATCCAAGTGATGTTGCCTTCTCCATCTGACTGACGACTCGCAGAATGTGGCCCTGTTGCGGCACATTCGTGGTGACCTTGCCAGTGAAGTGTGACCAATTTTGACATCAGGCCAGCAGCAAAGTTGAGGCAGGGATCTCCCATATTTTGTTTTGATGCATGCACTCAGTGCACATTTATGGTGCATCAATGCCCCACCCCACTGCTTTGCTGTTGTGATTCTCACCATATCTCTGTGTTCTTGCAGATGCAGATCACCCCGAATATAAGCCCAATAAGTACTACCCAGTCAATCCCCCTGTCTGCTGCACTCCAGTTTTGCTGATGTCAAATGGGCAGGCCTGGGAACTGTTTCGCTGTGACTGCATCTCAAGCATGGAAGACATCCAGTGTGGCGAAAAGACAACGGACAGGTTTCTCCTGGGATACCATGGCTGGTGAGGTGCCAAGTGCCCTGTCATATTCTGGGCAGACAGCGATTTATTTTGTAAGCTTGTGCTTGTGCATAGTCCCAAGCTTGGCTCGTTCACAAGCAGCAACACTCTCCTGTCAGCTCTCCTGTGGCCCTGTTAGCCTTTTAGCCCCCTTCATTCTGAGTCTGTCTTTCTGTGTCTCAAAATTGCTCCACGTCTTTCCCAGTCTTTGCTATCTGAGCTCGTTTGTGACGGCTCACAGGCAGAGCGAGGGCCAGATTATTCCCTTCGCCCCAACACGTTGCTGCAAGCTCTGCATAGGAGCGGCACCTTACAACATGTCGCAATGCACCGACATGAACCACTGCAGTGGTGAGTGGTGGTCCACATGCCATTCTGCATGAGCTGTAATCATCAAAGGACAGATCAGCCCACAGCCATATGCAGAGCAGTTTTGGTTGAGGCTTGGCAGTCTGTGTGCAGGACGTGTGTCAAACGTCGACAAGGTTACCACTGTCCATGAGACTGCAGGACAAGAATTGAGATTTAATGTCTAAACGCATGAATGTATTCCACTTAGTCGAACTGGATGGGTATCATTAGAATAAAGTGAGAGCACGGTCCTGAGTCCAGCGACCATATGCAGTTTGTACAGTTTGTAGTTTGATGTTTACAGCTTGTCTTTCCAGTTTACAGTTTGGGCCATGGATGCTTGAATGGTGTGCCCATGCATGTGCGACAGTGTGTACCCTTCTAATTCAGGTCCCCAATACTTTTGTCTTTCTGCCCGTTGTTCAATAACTACGTATGACATGGCTGGTGTGCTACAGCACGACTGTATTTTTGTGCTGTTTTCTGACCTTACATTCAATCATTCTCCATTTCCTTTTGTTTACCTGTACATTCTTAGGAATTCTTTGCTGGTGTTGCTTTAATATTTGAATGTGGCTTTGTGGCTGTGCAGGCAAGGGTGTCTGCATTGCAGGCACGTGCATGTGCCGATCAGGGTGGGCAGGTGCAGACTGCAGCGAATCGAGTGGCCACAATGCAGGCAGTGACCAGTGGTGGCAGTCGTTCTGGTGGCTGGGCGTCATCGGGTTCATGTGTGCATTCACTGGCCTGTTTGCAACCTTCTGGATGATCCAGAGAGCAGAATGGGGTGAGAACCCTGCCACTGATTAGTTTAAAATTTCTTGGTGACTGCGCTTGTGGAGTGGCCATCAAAGTCTCTTCAGCAGGTTGCTTTCTCTCATTCGATGATGGCGCAGATAAGTGAAGAAGCTTGCAAAATTTGAGTTCAGTTGCGTTCCACACAGACTCGCAAGGCATGGGGCTCAGTACAGTCAAGATACCCTCCATTGGGGCTCGTTCTTGCGCTTGTGCTGCGTACCTTTTATTATTGAAAACAGCAGTACCATCATTATCTTTTGCCAATTTAGAATTGGATGGTGCCTTTGGGCTTTCTTGCGGACTTTCACATGGTCTGACCTGGTTGGATCTGTCTGCTGTGCCCGCAGCGGATCGATCACCCCACCGCCATGACCATGACGAGTCACTGCTGCATTGGGTTGACATGGAAGGCAGTGCGGGTGGGGAGGACAGCTCATACACATCAGCGTCGTCGGCAAGCCGCCGATCTGTGACGACCATCAGTGTGGCCTCCCTGGAGGTGGCATCTGTGGAAGATGCAGGACAACAGGCCGATGAACAGGGTGAAGATTCTGTCCCACAGCATGGGATATCACCAATGCCACTAGATGGAGGTGCTGGCCTATTCTCTGTGCGCAATTGACTGATTTTATTCCCTTTGTTCATTCTACTGTTCAGCATTGCAATGAAGAGCTTGGATGCCACCACCACAACGAATGGAATATATGTGTATTTTGTCACCACAGCAGGACAGTGCCGGGCAATGACTTAGCACACTGTTATTTGCTGCTGTGTGCTTCCCTGCATTCGGACGAATTTAAATCCTCCGACTTAGGGTGGAAAGAATTGTGATTCTTCGATAGGGATGGAGGCACCTGCGGTATAGCAGATTGCTTTCTTATATTTAAGGATCGTCTGGCCACCTTCTTCAGTTTGGATTTCCGTGGTCTCTATTCCACCTGTTGATTAGAAAAAGGGGTGGATGCATAGAGGTTGAGGTTGACAGTGCACTGTGCTGTCCACCTCTCACTGCTTGAGTGTAAGAGCGAGATTGCTGCCCCCTCCAAAACGAATGAATGTACCCTTGCGAGCAGGTTGGTGAAAAAGTTGCCATTGCACGTGCATCAAAGCCCACTCATCCCAAATTGTATCATTTGCACATCTTCCTCCCTGGAAGGGAGGCTCAAAAAGTGTCCTGCAGGAAACGATGGGGGGAATCAGACACGTGCTTTGGTGATCTGTGATATCTCGTATTTGTTCAAGGGAGCACTCCGCGTGGTGCTTATCCCTAGATTCGCAGGGATTTTGTAACAAGAACATGATACATGATTGTCGTTTCGCCCATCAGCTGATTCCACAGCGCTCAGGCCACTCATAACATGCAGCTTGAGCTGTTCCGTGGTGCTCCTGTCTGACATCTTGGTTATTTACCCCTGTGTGACAGGGTTGCCTGAGCATACTGTGCGCAGGCCAGGGCCACGGACGAACCAGGAGCAGGGAGATCAGGAACCTGCAAGAGCCTCACAAGAGATTGAGGTGAGCCCAAGCATCAAATAACACCCCAGGTCTGGGCCATTTGCCACATGGCATTATCTATGTGAATCGAGCATGGTTGTGGAGGGCAGACTCTTAACCTGCTCAGGACTGGGATTGGCTGGGGTGCTGTGTAGGGAGCGAAACCTGGTGGGTGGAGGTGTATGGTTGTTTGTGAGCATTTTGTGCCAGTGTGTTCTTCTCTCACCGATTGGTATTTAAGCACAGAGGAGTGTCATGTCACCATCGTACATGCCAGCAGTGTCCAGCTGGACCTGCATGTCCAGAGAGAAGATTCGCTGAAATCAGAAAAATAGTCAAGCAAGATTCACCGTTAACTTGCCATGCAATGCACACTCTCCTCAGCGGAAGATTGTGCGACTCTGTTGCAACTGTTGGAAGAAGATGTAAAAGTCTACCATGGCCAGAACACATAACACTGTGCAGCATGCATAACGAGGTGTGAGAACATGAAATTGGTGAGTGTAAGAAACTGACTTCAACATGTGTGCCCTTGGTTAAGGTCGAGGAGGCCCCTGAACAGGAGGATTTGCAGAAGACAGGGGATGACCTCACAGAGGAGGAAGGTTTGATGAAAACCTTGCCCTTCAATAGCGAAAGTAGCCCGTTGAACACTGTGATGTGCTCTGTGTGCATGATGAGACCTGTGCAGGTCGCCCTTGTCCCTTGTGGCCACAGCAATTTATGCAGGAGATGCTCAAGAAAACTTCAGAGATGTCCCTTCTGCAGGTGGGCGGCATTCAAAACCATAGTGAGATCTGTCGTTTGCTCAGATTGAGCTCCTGAAACCGTCCACCATTTGCATTTGGCGTGGCCAACGTGACAAAAATGCTGGCAATGTACCTATCATGAGTCACAATTTATAGTGCGGGGAGCCTTATCCTCCCCTCCTCTTCCCTTTGTTATTGAACATGGCCTGTGTTGTGGAGCATGGTGGTTACGTAAGACAGCACAGAGGTTACGATTTGTTTCAGTACTAGATGAATAATAATGCAAAGGGCCCTCACACAATATAACATCTCGACGCTTGCAATGTCAATGCTATGGACACAAGATTACTCCAGGTATGCGGCGGTGCTGCAATTTCCCTTCTCCCATGGGGAAGGAGGGGCAGGCAGGGGGGCTTTAGTCCGTGATCTGTTGCACCTCTCCAGCACATGCTAATATGTTGTAAGCATATGCAACCGATTGCTTCTTTGATGTGATGATCTTTAAGGCTCGCCAGCAGATTTGTATTGGCACTCAGTGCGACCCTGTAGTGGGGAATGCGTTCATCCTGTGCTGGGCTTGTTGTGTACTGGGAGCTGTGCTGCTGGTGGTTGTGGATCCTTTTCGCCCCATTACAGGCCTGACTGCTCAATTTCTGCCATTGTCAGTCCTGTTTTCTGGTTTCCTGCCTTCTAGCGACAGTTTGATTGCAAGGGACAGAGCGGACACTGCCATTGCAGGCCATAGTTGCCCTTGTGCTTCTCGTGTGCACGGACTTATGTGGGTTGCCCTGTGCTGCTGCTACTGCTGCTCCATAGGAAGGAGATAGCTCGCAGGCAGAAGTTATTTTTGAGCGGGTGATCGTGCACCAGCCGTGAACTGAATCGCGAGGGTACATTGACAGCCGCATGGCTGTGGCCTCGTTGGTTGGGCGGAGGGGCGTGTGACTGCACCAGCGGCACAACGGGAAGTGCATGACAGAAATGGAAGCAGGACCGGCACGGATGAGGTCCAGGGACATGCATTGGTGATGGCCTGTTCATCGACACCTGGAAGCGCCCGCTCTCGAGTGCACTGTTTCTATTACCTGTAAATTAGAGCTGGTGGTCATGATTGATGTTGGATTTAGCGGCAACAGTGGGCGGGACATTGTTTTTTCTGGTGAGGGGATAGAGCATGTACCAAGTAGTAGAGATGAGGGGCGGGGAGCTGGACGTGCAACTCTGGGGGCGCAAGAGCCCTGCGTTCGTCGAGCAACACCTGCAGTGGGAGCTGTTCTTGCGCATGCGACTCCGCCGCAGACCGACTTGTCACATTGTCCGGGAGGATAGGATGGAATTATGCCAGATTGCGATTTTGCGAATGTAGGTGCGTGCATGAACATGGCATGTTGCAGTTTGTTGTGGCGATGTGGGTACCGCAGCACATGAATTGCTTTTGCCGCCGTCGCCTGTACAGGAGATGGGCGGAACAGCTCCACTTTCGACTTGCAACTTGGGGCTTGCGGGTACTGCCGCAGGCCGCAGGCTCAGCAAGTTTGAAACGTGCAGTCTTCCAAGAAGGGAACCTGCATTATGATGAGGGTGTTTCTGTCACAAACCGCAGTTCCACGCGCGCGATGCTGTTGGTGATGACGACTGTTGCGCCACACATGTCACCCTTGCAGTCAGCGACCGTTGATCAGCATCTCAGCCACTGAGCACTCGACCCATGGATCCTGCGACATGCGTGTGGCTAAACGAGCGGCCACAAATTTGCGGCAGGTAGTTGTGAGCCCCAGGTGGGGTTGTGGTTACACACGGAGGCATGTATGCCCAGGGGCGCGGTACAGCGTTTGTTGTCGAATGGGCCCAGGTAGTTGAGCGCAGTGGCCTGCAAGGCGACCGGGTGCCAGCCGTTGCGCCAGACGCGGGATCTTGGCAGGCTCACACGGGCACGATGGGCATTGCAAAGCCAGAATGTTGCCACAAGGAACTACACACTGCAGCTGCTGCACTGTTGACACGATATACACTACAGCTGTTGTACAACGCCCGAAAACAGCAGAAGCCCCTAACATTGCTATCAGCGGAGAGCCAGCCCCACAGTGACGGCATTCCCTTGCAGTCGCAGCCTCTGCCCATTTCCCCCTCCAAAACGGTCCCAAGGTCACCGTCTTTTCAGATACACGACATTCAGGCATCACAACGGCCGACACGATTCCCAGTCGTAACTCCCAAGCTACCCAATATTGCCAGCGAGGCGCATTCCAATGCCAAAACCAGCCCACTGCTTATTTTCTGTCCGTTGCCATGCAGCGTCTGGGTGGGGTGGACTCCGGACAAGGGAGGCCACTGTCCAGCGCTCAGGCAATCGAAGCTAAAAGGCTACACCCTCTCCGGTTCCCTCTCCAAGGTTCGGAGACCCGGCCTGTACCCCACGCCGTGTCCTTTGTTGCGCTGCCTCCCGTTCAATTCACCGCAAAATGACCAGCACTGTGCCAGCCATCAAGAAATCTCGCACATCCAGGCGAGGAGGTAACCTTCAGCTGCCTGTTTCGCGCGAACAAAGCAGTGTCCATGACTTCTCCACGAGAACCCAAAAAATTGCCACAATCCCACCACTGGGCTGTTGTCCGTCCCCGCAACCTCTGCGTTCATCATCGCCATTAATTCAGCAGCAGACAAGGCGTTCGAACAGGCTCTATCCGCTGCTCCCCAAATCCCCAATCTCCCCACCCCGGCCCGCCCTCACGCAACTGGCTGGAGCTTGCCCACCTGCGCCCGCAGCTGCCTGGCCCGCCCCGAGTCCCGCCTCACCCGGCAGGCAAACTCCACCCACTCCCGCGTCGTCTCGTCGGGCTCCAGCGTGGCCTCCCGTATGCGGCCCAGCACCTCCAGCATCTCGTCGCAGCGGCCCACCTTGGCAAGCGCCTTGAGCGCGATGTTGTAGGTCTCCAGGTCGATCGGTATGTCCGCCTCCTGCATGCTGCCCAGCAGATCCATTGCCATCGCCCACATCCCCCCGGCCTCCAGGGACGCCATCAGCGCGCGGCACGTGTGGGCGTCCACGTCGCATCCGGCCGCCTGCATTGTGAGGAACAGCTCCAGCGCCTTTTCCCACCCGGCGCAATTTGCTATGAGCTCGGTGTACAGGCTGGGAGGGCCAGTGAATCCCCGCGAGTGCATCTGGTCCAGTATGCCCTCCGCGCGCTGCCACTGGCGCGAGCCTTCGCAGGCGCCCAGCACGGAGGTGAAGGTCGCATGGTCGGGGGAGATGCCGCAGGCCTGCATCTCCTCGTAGAGGCGGAGGGCGGCGTCGAACATGCCGCCGCGCTCGCAGGCCGTGATCAGCGCGCCGAAGGTGACCTGGTTGGGCTTGCAGCTTGGGTCGCTCTTGGCGGCGCGCTTCATCTCCTCGAAGACACCCAGCGCCTGGGACCACTCGCCCGAGCTGGAGCAGGCGCTGATCAGGGCGCTGCAGGCACACGGGGCCAGGGCCGGGTCAGCGGGAGCGCGCTTAGTTTTGCGGGTGGCTCCCCGTGCGCGTGGCACGGGTGGAAGGCTGGGGGTGCCGTGCAGAAGGGGAGAAACAGTTTGGGCAATGGGGGCGGTGCAGTGCCGTGACAGTGCTGTGACAGGTCGCCGCGTCCTGGGAGGCGGGGCGGGCGGCTGCAAGGGAGAAGGAACACGGGCGGGCGCGCGCAAGGCGCAGGGCGACCAGGGGAGCCGTCGCGATAACGCGAGGCCAGATCCGCGAGGCAGCTGCTCACCTGTACGTGTACGTGTTGGGCCGGACGCTCCTCATGCCCTTCATGGCGTCGAACACTTCCTTGGCCTTCTTCCAGTCGCGCATGCGGCCGCACAGGTCGATGAGCGTCGTGAAGGCCTGCTCCCGGGGCCTGCGACCACCAGAGATCCATGTCAGATCACCTGCGCCCCGCGCAGGCTGACCGGCGCGGGCGCCCCGGACCCCCCCCCGCCCCGACCCCCCACCTGAACGTGCAGCCCTTTATCGCCTCCTCCACCTTGCCCGTGCCGGCGCTGGCGTGCAGCACCGCCGCCTTGAGCGTCTCCATGTCCCACGCCGCGGCGGGCACACCCCCGCCGGGCATCACCCCCGCGCACGCCTCGGGGCCCCAGAACTCGCTCTTCCGACCCGCACGCCCCCGCCCCTCCCGCAGGTGCCGCCATTCCAGCGCCCCTATCGACCTGGGCAAGGGCGGACCGCACTTCCTCCGCGACCTGTGGCCTCTCCCGGCTGCCATGGCCATGACTTCGCCTCTCGTTCCCCTGACTCGTCCGCCGATCCCCGGACGCTTAGGACTCGGCTCTCTCCCCTCCGTGTACGACACCCCTTCCCCGCTTCGCCCGTACGGTGCCCTCGAGCCCTTCTCCGCAGCCCCTGCTGCCACGCCGCAGCACGCGCGCCGGCTTAAGGACTTTCAGCCGAGGCCACAGTGCGCGAACTGGACGGCGAAGAGGAGAATGAAATAGTGGGGGCGGCCGGAGGGCGGCCGCGGCGCCAGGCGGCCTGCTTGCCCCCCCCCCCCTCTCACCAAAATGTGATCACAACGACTCAAGGAGGGGCTGGGAGTCGTCCGGAAGGCGTACGGTACACCGGTGGCAACTACAACCGAAGGTGCCGGGAGGCTGGGGGTGACAAAGGGGAGGGGTGGGGCGGGGGGGGTCGGTTCGCGGCGCCGCCAGGCGCGCGGCAGACCGGGTGGTCGGAAGCTTCGGCCGTCCGACGCCCGATGGCGGGTGCAGGTGCGGCACCACTGCGCCCGGCAGGAATTTGGGCAACGGGCGCGCTCGCCCGACTGTGGCGAGCATCGCCTCCGCCAGCATTTGGTAATATTGGCAACGTGGGGGGCAAATGGTGACGCGGGGGCTGCGGGGTGGTGGGTGGCTGTACGAACGGGCCCCGGGGCGGTGCTGCGCCACGGCAGGCCAGACGTGCGAATGGCGGACGCGCCGTCGCCGCGTGCCTTCCCGAATTCAGGGCGCGGTGCTCGGCAGAATGTGGGCGCCTCGGCGTGAAGAATATTGCAGTTGCGGGGAAATGTGCAGTTTGTTGGTGCGAAGGGGAGAGGCCGCCTCTGGTGAGGAATGGCGCGTCAGAAGCGTCGAATGTCGCGCCAGTGCACCTGAGAGTGCTGTTGCGGCTGTTCGAACACGGAGAGCGGCGCGGCTGCAGTCACTGGCGTCGGGGAGCGGCTGGTACCGAAATGTTGATCTTGCCAGCCCAGCGGAGACGTGGAAACTCCCGCGGTCTGTCTTCCAGTGCATGGGGCGCACAGACCTGGGCCAGGCTTGCGCGTGGGATTGGATTCTTGTAATTCAGGTCTGTCTGCGACCTTCAATGGCAGAAGCCACCGTTTTTGGCTGTGCATTGTGTGTGCTGCGGCCATCCAAAAAATGTGCCCACACCCCACCAGGTTCACAATCAGTCATCACAGGATAGGAATCCCCAAGAAGATTGAAAGTCTCCTGTGGACGGGATGGCAGCCACCCAAATGCTAGCATGAGTATAAACTCGTGATTCACTGCGGATACCCACTTTTCCAACAAACACACAAGTGCACCATGGTCTTACAATCAAAAGCCATCTCGTTTAAAGAATCCAAGAAGGTATCACAGGCACAGGAAAGGCATCTGTCTGACACATCTAGGCCTCGTCGTCAGGAATGTACTGCCTAAATGTCAAATTCAACCTCCCACTAAGCAGGCCGGTTCTCCTCACAACCTCCTCACACGTCCTCTCGGGGTACACCTTTGAAACGCCGTGATAGATCATCCTGCTGGGTCCACCAAACACCAACGCATCCCCAGACTGAAGCTCGACGTACGAGGCTCCCTGCATGCTTTGCACGTTGTTGAACACGAAGTCAGCCGACGCCCCAATCGAAAATGACACCACTGGAACCCCAGCACGGCAGCTTCTCCTCCCTTCCTCTTTGTCCTGAATTGTCGTTTCACAAATTCTCAGACAAGGGGAGGCAAGGTGCACTGCTGCTGAGCACAAACACTGCAACAGGCCAGGCCATCCTCAATCTTGAACTGCTCAACTACTTAACTACTGCTGCGGGATCAGTGCAAAATATGACATCCTGATAGACACTGCTTTTCAGAAGATATCGACACAAATCACAGCCTCAAAACTCGCTGCCTGCAAGCTCACAATCAATTCATCGTTTCTTTGAATTTACTGACCATCAAGTAGATGTGCTCAGCCTGTGGGCGTCGAAACACCCTTTCCATTGAGAGACAATCAAGCACTCTACTCATCATCAGAGACTCACCTGATGCAACCCAAGGTACCCATCGCTTGCGTAAAAGTTAGCAATAGCAACATTGGTCTCCATCTTGGGGAAGGCCTGCTTCCTGGCTGCTGATGCATCAGACAGGCAATCTGCAACAAGCTTTGCCAGCCAGGGAGGAATCGGTGGAATCCTTGAGCCATCAATTGACCGTACATCGGAATAAACACGGTCCCTGAGATCCCAGTGCTTGCCCAAGCACATCATCCGAACATGCAACTCTGCACCGCCAGCATATGTGGGAGTGTAGAAGCCCCCCTCACCCATCCCCAGCTTATGAAAACACTGGACAATTTTGACCTGAGTGTCAACGTCCAGCCAGCCTCTGAGCAGCGCCATGCCGTCGGGCAGCTGATCAAGGGGGACAAGCTTCGGTGGGGGTCCAGAGAAAGGCGATGAGTCCTTTTGCGATGATGGCATCAACACACTCCTGAGCTTCGCGTTGATGGACTGCTGGGGTGCTGCAGACACAGGGCGCACAACTTCTGGCAGATAGGCATCATCTGCTCGAGGTGGGCACAGGTTGAAGGGCGCCTCTGGAGCCTGCAACTCAGGGACCTGGCCTAGGTTGTCATACAGCACCTCAACGGCAGTCTCCTGTTCAAAATCAGCGAAAATGTCATCATGCTGCAGCCGTCCACTGCTTGGCACACGCCAACCGCCACCTGGTCGGGTTCCCCTGGACTGCGTTTGCGACCCCCTTGCCTTGGCGCCATTTTGAGCGTCTTGATGCCTGGGAAGGAAAAGGGGAGCGGGCATGGGGAGATTGGGGTTGGGGCCTGCTCGGAGATCCCTCAAAGCTGGGGCAGTGCCAGAGGTGGTGACAGATGGAACGCTCGCTGTGCCAGCCCTGGCCGCAGTGTCGAGCGCTGCAGCTGCAGCTGCTCCCCCACCCTGCGGTGCTTCTTGCAGCGTGGCCTCTGCAGCCCTAGAAGCCGCCTCAGATGCAGTTTGAGCATCCTGGGAAGGCTTGCTCTCTTCAGCAATTAGTACTTTCCGACCCACAATGTCGATTGTGTAGCGCACGTTTCTCCTCCGTGAATTCTCCAGCTCTTGCTCCCGATCCAGGCGCTGGCGCAGGTCCCTGCGTTCCTGATCATGGATGGTAACATCTGTCTTAGATGCCAGTCTCACCAACAACACTTGCACCAAGTAAGTGTGGGTCCAGTTCTAACCAGAGCCTACAAGCTTTGTCCCTATTCCAGATCGCAGGCTTTTCACAGTGGAGCAATGTTTTGGACTTGTATGCCAGCAGTCAAGACGATGTATTATTCTTCAGGTGCTGACATGAGCCAGAAATCGCAAGAGCATTCTGCTTGCAGCTGGCCAAAAAGCACGTCCAGATTGATTGACAGTGCTGTGCTCCGCAATGGAAGGACCTTGCTTCTTGTTGCCATGTATCACAGTTTTGAGTGGGCTGCTTTGTCAAACATCACTCCATGAAGAATGTTGATGACAAAAGCAACAACAGCACACAATTGACCCACATCTCTTCTGTCAGGACAGCAGTGGTGCCTTGTCTCTGGAACGTGTTGCAATCCTCTGGAATCAAACAAAAATAGCAGACATCTGCAGTACCTGCTCAGAAAGCCACACGTTCGAATCCACCTCAAAGTAGTCGCTTTGATCGTCAATGACTGTTGTCCTCTTGGCAGCATTCCTGTCATATTCCACGAGGCGATCCTTGAATTCAGCCGCTCTGGAGGCAGCCTCATCCATCTTCGAGACAGAAACGCTGCTCGATGCCTCTTGATTGCTTTCTCCAGCCTCAGCCGCTGAGACTCCTTTGCTATTTTGGAGATCAACCAGTTGGTTCCCAGTGGCAGTTTGTGGCATCACAGTTTCCCCGTTGCTGGTCAGGGTCACCTGGTTGCCACAAAACGAGCAGATACCCCCCGATTCTGGACACCAATAAAAGCAAATCAGCAAGACCAGCACAAGGTTTGCTTCGATTAATTGTGTCGCAGTGGTTCTGAGAGGAGCTGACACATCACACACCGGGCATTTCAACCACCACAATAAGGATGCAGCAGTGAATGCTTCTGTGTGGTGCCTGCCTTTGAGAATCCACCACAATGTTCAGGGGGAACCAGAGGCAGCAAGAAGGCAAGCAGCACCACCTTCACCACAACATCCAGTGCCATTGACGCTTGTCCCGCTTGCAGGAACCCACCAAGGAACTTGATGATGGCCTCCGACATTTTTCTGCAGTCGTAGATCTTCCCGCACTTCAAGCAATTTGCAACCTTCCTCTCTATGGAGTCTGTCAATGTCAGTTGGAGCTTGTCAAGGCCGCCATTCCCCCTTCTTTTTCCTTTGGGTCCTGCTTGCTTACCCCTGCTGGTGCCTTGCTGGGCAACGGAACTTGCAGCTGTTGATGCCTGACAACCAGAGCAAGCTACAGAATGTTGTAAGATTCTTGATTTCCAAGTCCTGTGCAACTGCTGATAAGGCAAAGTTTGGGCTGCCAGCCATTGTTGTGGGGCCGCCAGGGCCACCATCTCCGCTTTCCCATGCGGTTTTTGCATTGTCTACTATTGTGCGGAATTCTGCTCGTCTTCAGGGAATTCTTGATAGTGTTAGCAGTGTGTGAAAGACCTATGGGTGCCTTGCTCAGGATGCAAACAGCAATGCACTGTATGGAATTGTCCGTAACAAGCATAAAGTGGGCACCTGTGTGGTTGTGTTGGAGCATTAGCACGTTTGGCACACAGCAACTTGTCAGTCTCACAGCATGCATGGCAAATGAACAATGGCCTCAGGCATACAGCACAGGAAGTGTGTTCCAAGACAGGGGTGCTGCATAGTTCTTATCACCGGAATTCACTGAAAATTCGCAACATCGGTACGCCATTTGCCCCACATCTATTGTTATCTATATATCTATTATTATATCTATCATATTTTTATTATCTGTGTATCTATGACTATTCTAAACGCATGCCATTCTCAACCACAGGCAGTGGCGGCCATTGCAGCACTGCAGTGCACTTCCCTTCCTTGGCCCAAGAGTGACTGTCACCACCAATGGCCTGCTGCAAGCGTGTGCATGTGTGGCCTCCACTTCTATTGCTTGTGCGCAACCCAATTGTGCATAACAAGGAACACACTCCAAACCTGGATTTGACAATTGGAGCAGTCGGAACAAGGGAGAATTAAAGGACATGGCAGTGGCTTCCCATCTGTTCTTTGAAGTTTGTTCTTGTCCAAATTGGCATTACTCTGAATGAGTCTCTAGCCACCTTGTGAGGACAAGAGCAAACTGAATCGCAGTAACATAAAGTGCATGAAGAGGGCAGGCTGAACTTTAAGGCTGTGAGTATGGCAAAGGACATATAATCAGGACAACTGAACAGCGCAATTGTAGAACAGCACGTTTGAAATCATCTTCTGTGCTACTATAGTTAGTACGCATATAATTGTTTCTGCACAGCGTAACTAGGAGATGCTTGCAGCCCTGAGAAGACAGAAACTTCTTTTACATGCAAGTGTGCACCAAATAAAAGAGGCCGAATTCACCTGGGAAGTCGCCCACTGCACAGGTGCCACCACATGTGCCCCATTCGGTGCCTCTGACACGTGGCCCTTGTTCGACTTTTGCTGCTTGGCAATACTGCTGGGTCCTTCGCCCCTTGATTGGCTGTGTGTATTGGACCCAGCAGCATTCCTTCGCGAGGACTGCACGGATGTCCCGCTCTCTGATTTCCCAGCCCCAGCTGGCAACACACCGCTGGTTCAACTGTGGGCCAGTGAAATCAAACGAGAATGTATGTCGCCGACGTCAAACAGAATTGCTGAGACGTCAACACTGAACTGTGTGGAGCCTGCTAATAAGGTGGTTATAAACTGGAGCTCCGATGACAAGTGCTCCGATGACAACCACTTGTCAGAAAAGCAGGCAATTCAATCAACAAAAGTACAAATGCCAGTGGTGTCACCTTCTATGCAGGAACACAGCATGATACTGGTGGTGGGAAGGTCTGAACAAACATCAGTGTGTCTCTCGGGGTTTTTGGCTTGACTGGGAAGCTGTGCACTATGTGTGTTTGTATCATGCATTTTTAGAATGCTCTTTTCGCCAGGCACTGTGCAGCTCTCATCTGCCACAAGAAAAACTGAAGCTGTGAGATGATCTGAATTCAGGAGGGACATATGCCATGACCAGTGTGTCATTGTCACTTTGCTGCAAATGGCTGTGTGGACTCATCGCATGCAATACTACACGATGCACAACCTTGGCTGAAGGTTGGCAAACGCCACTTGTGCTGCACAGCCTATTTTCTGTTGTCTTATTCACCGACAGATCAGCACAGACAAGTGTCATGTCACCATCTGAAACGTTGCCAACCCATAACACAGCAATGCATGGATGTAATTCCCTCCTGCCAAGCAAACATATTGTCAATGTGTCCTAAATGGCGTATCTAGGATGTTGTTTTAACGCTGTACCCATTTTCTGAACTTGCTCTCTCTTTGGCAGTCTGCTGTTCAGATTTCAGTCGCACCATCTGCTGAAACGCCATTCACAACAAAATCTGTAAAACAGTGAAAAGACTACAGAACCATCGGATGCCTCTAAGTAACATGCCATGCTGAGCCCTGCACCTGCATTTTCTCCTTTGCGCCCACCAGCCTGCCTGTTGTGAGAAGCCTTTCCTGTTCCCTTGTGATCAGAGTTATGTGGCCCAGCCGATGACTCTGCTGCTTCCAAAACCCTTGCCTTGTGGTCAAGGAAGCGATGGACGAGGGAACGAGCAGCACTGCTGTCATCCATGTAGTTCTGTGTTGCACAGCAAATTTTGTGTCACTGCACGGCAAGTAATATTCATTTGTGCATCTGTAAGACTGAGCATCGCTGTGCGGCAATCATGTGCAGCGCACTGTCAAGGCAGTTAAACGTGGAAATTAGTGGAGGTCCCCCCTGATGCAGCATTGGCTCAGCCTAGCAATGTTGTGGCGAAGCCGTCTTCTCCCAAAGCAGTTATTCAGCTAGCATACAGGAAAGTGGGAATGAGGTTGCTGCAAAAGACACCAACAGAGCACACTTGCCACGTTCCAAATTCTGGACATTTCTGAATAGTGCAGAGGTTGGGGCCAGAATTGCTCGTACATTTATTGACCATTGGAACAAAAATTTCTGAACATACAGCAGGTTGCTTGGTCACCCGTTCGATTGCTGATTCGATTCAACTGAATGTCTGGCTGTGTGATTGTTGACTCAATCCTGAACTGTTACCAAGGAACATAGAACCGTGACAGCGCAGCAACTCAGAACTAAGTATCCACTTCAAAATCTACGTGTTTTCGTCTTTCGCAGCGTCATGTCGAATAGGACAATGAACACCAGCAAGGTTGGTGCTGCTCTCATGGCCCAGAAGGCGACGCCGCATCCTCCATAGGAGGTCGAAATCGGGGCCCCATTGTTAGTGACCGTTTACCGTAACAATTTCGTCCGCGTCACAACGCGTATCCGCCGCGTCGATCGCAGCCAGTACTCCCTCCACCACGCATTGATCCCATCCAAGCAGTTTGGTGAGCTCGGCCTTCAACCAATCGCCGTCCGCCACAACGGGGTCCATGGCGGGCGGAATGCCACTCTCCGGCTGGGGTTCGTGAACGCGAAGATGCCAGATGAACCGGTGCTCCACGCAACGCGCGCTTTGCACCCCTGCAACACTGCTGCCATGCAAATGTCATCCACGAACCGACGGTGCGTTCACGTGTCCTCAACTTGGTCCTGGGTGCACAGCGGCCCAGCACAGAGGGTCGACGATCGCTGGCGACCAATGACAAACCTGCGGAGGGCGGCTTGGCGGGCTGCCCCGACGCGCCCAAGCCCTGGCTGCCTGCGGTCCGCGACTCCCAGCGAAGCGAACGGGAAGGTAGGCCGAGTACTAGCTGAAGGGGGGGTGGGGTGGTTGTCTGCATTTTTTTTTTCAGCCCGCCAAAATGAAATGCGGGGGATTTTTTGAACGGCATCTGACTGGTCAACAAGGCAAGAGGCAAGAGGCAAACCCACAGCGCCCCCAACCATTTTGCCTCGCCTGCAAGCGATATAGTTGGGGCTGAACAGATTTGGCGCCTGCGGCCCAAACGCGCTTTCGGGAGTTCTGGGCCGGCGGTAGTCGGCAAGCTCCCGCGCGCCAGCGCTTCCGGCGCCTCGGGCTTTCCCAAGGCGTCCCACCGCGGGGGACGACGACAACGACATCGCTGCGGGGGGCTTGGAGGGCCTCGGTCTTGAAAGGGTGCGCGCGGTGTGGCTCCCCGTTTGCTGGGAAAGAAGGCCTTGCAGCGGGCGCAGCGTCAGAGGCAGAGGGCGCCGATCGTGGCGCGGGGGTAGGTGCGATTCGCGGGCCAACGCTGTCGCGGGCCCTCTCGTGCCCCAGCGCGGTGTGTGCGCCCTGGCTGCCGTCGGACGCCACCCCCCATCCCCCCACCTGCCGCTTTCGCCTTTGATCAGATCGGGATGCCGTCGCGGTCGCGGAGCCCCAAGCGCGTGCGGAGGGAGGGGGACCGGCGGCGGAGAAGTCGCTCCCACGCAAGGAAGCACGAGAGGCGAAGGAGCCGCTCCCTGCCCAAGGGCAGATACAGGAGCCGGTCTGGTTCGCGGGACCGATACAGGTGGGGCGCTGGCGGCAGCGAGGGGGGGCTGGCCGACTGCTGGCGAGCAGCTGTGGCGCCTGCCCGTTGTTTTTGGTTAAAGAACTCTCCCGCGGAGCAAGCCCATTTTGCATCAATGTGTTGGGGTTGGGGGTAGAGGCCCATCAGAACAGCACAGCCGGCGCGTTCTGAACCCTGCGCTTCTGCTTGTGACTGTAGATCGGTGGTTGCGTGCGGACGCTGTCCCCGTCTTGGGCCTTGAGGGCGTTCCCGTTAAACTAAGCCACAAAGATAAAGCCACACAAATGAAGGTACTGCCCACTGCGGGGTGGGGCGGGTGTGACCTTATGCCTCTTGTCATCCTGCCACCCTGCTTCTGTGGACGTTGTAGTGCTTGCCTGCTTGTCGATGGGGCCCATGGTTTCCATGAATGTTGCTTGGGCTGTGGCCATCGGTATACAATGATTCGATCATATGCAGTCTGTAAAGCTAGCTGGCTTTTGCTTCTTTCTGCCTTCTGCTGTGCCGCCCCTCTGATTGTAGAAAACAGGGATTCGTTGGAATTTTGAGCAGACATGGGGTGCACATGAACTGTTGCCGCTATATCGCAGTTTTGGTTCTAACTTGGGCAGATGCGTCCTTCCCCCAGGTCTAGGCATCATCGCCATCGTTCTTACTCCAGGTCTCGTTCACGAACTCTCCGACGGACACCCCCGAGGCATTCTGACACTGAGTCGCTATCCGGCCAGACCTCAGTAAGCCGGGGCTCCAATGGAGAGCCAGGTCATGAAGAAGTCAATGAACAAGTGCGGAAAAGGTGGGGCAAGGCGATGTGCAGATTCTCTCCACACGCAGGCATCCATCAAGAACTGCATCAATGGCTTACCTCATCCTGTAGGCAGCTCATTGGTTGGAGAATGCTGTGCTTCATTGGTATTGCATGCTGTTTGGACTACACTGTTGTGCTCTGCTGGCATGAGGTCGGCAGATTCTGCACAAACCAGACTCTGTTAGAGTCAGACTTCAGATATGGTCTTAAGTTGGGGGCTGGCAGCAATGCCCTCTCGATGGATCATTGTTGATCAGCTAACATTTGTAGCAGGCATTCATGCTTGTGTTTCCCACCCCCTTCAGTCCAATGCAGCACAGTGTGTCAGAGGCGTTCGCATTCCTCTGCGTTGCTCTGAAGGCAATTGATGTGTTGCTGTGGGTTTGTGTCGGAATGGATCATCCAGGCGGCAAGCTGAACTGGAGAACGAACTCATAGAGGATGAGGCCCAGCGACAGGTCAACCAGCTGATAGAACAGAGAGTGAGGGAAGCATTGGAGTCTGATGTTGTTCAGCAATCTCTTGACCTCAAGTTGACGCAAGAGCGAAAGAGAATCGAACTGCAGGTGTGCTTGGAGGCATTCAGTTGTTCCTGTGTTTCTAGTGTTAGCAGAGCTCTGGCAACGGCTCCCCTTCAAACTAAAAATTTGCGTGCAGCATTGGTGGATGTGTCCCCAGGTTTGTAGCTGTGTCTTGGACGTCAGCAGCATCGCTTGTGGCAGAGCTGTTGTTTGGATTGGGGTTGAGCAGTGAGCGAATGCAGTGCTAACTTATGCATGCCTGATCTATGTGTCATAAATCCTTTGTGCAGGTGGAGAAAGATCTTCAGGAAGAGCGTGAACGAGCAACCCGAGATCAAGAGAGGGCAAAGCAGGCCATCAAGAAAAAAGAGGAAGAATTTGCCCTTATTGAGGAAGAAAGGAGAAGGGAGGTGCGCAACGAAGTATGCAATTGGGATGCAAGTAGAGTGAATTCAGCCACAGGAGACTATTTAGTCTCGAATCTGACTGTGCTTGGAACTTAAAAGACATCAGTTCTCTTGACAAGTGCAATTCATTGCTGATGGATTTTTGGCTGCTTTTGCCTGTGTAGGAGGCTGCTGCTCTCAAGATAAAAGAAGATGAAGAACGGAAGATGTACGAAAAACGCTACCTGGAACTGCAAGAACTTCAGAAGAAACGGCAAGAGGAATTGAAGAGGTGTGCTAACTGATTCCTCTTCGTCTTTACCCACTATTCAAAACCATGTGGTTGGAACCTTGGTGACGTCGTCAAATGTGTGCAGAAAGCTGGACTCATGTCCCAGCCACACAATGTCCTTTCAAGACATCCCTGCAGACATTTCACACAAAATTTGATGTCTGACACACTGGCACGCAAGCCATTTTCCTGCTTCCCCAGGTGCGTTTTCATATCTGCATTGCCAGTTTCAAGGCACCCAACGAGTTTTCGTCACCCTGTGCGCAGTGTGCTTCTGCACAGTGCTTCATAATGCTGCATATTGCTGCCCTTCCGATTTTTGCCTGTTGTATTTTGTAGCTTTTGCCTGCACCTTTGTCATGTTCGGAATGGCAATGGAACAGCGATGGTGATGACCACGTCCCCCATGTCCCCTCCTCCTTTATTTGAACACGCTCAGCATGTGAACTTGGTAAAGTGAGCAGATAAATTCCTGCTGCGCATCACAAATACGCAATTGCCATCGTGTTTGATGCTGATCGAGTGCATCAAGGTTGCTGAGCAAGGTGATATGACGCACAAAGATCGGGGAAGTTAAGACAATTAGCTTGTGAGGCCCCTGTGGTGTGCCCTGTTCTGCCAATCACTGCTGCATGTGGGTGTGGGCATCCACTTCTCTTTGTGTTGATGCCATTGTCACACTTACCCAACTGCAACTTTCCGTGTGTTTCACATATTGCACATGATTCTTGTTTGCAGAGAGCGGAAGGAAGAGCAACGGAAAAAGAAGGAGCAATCACGTATACTTGGGAAGGGCCGACAGAAAGTGTCATTCAACCTGTCATTGTGAGCGTATTTGGGCGGACAGGGACAAAACAGGGGCAATCTTAAGGTGTGGCACTTCGCATAAGCGCCAGGATGGCAAACTCTTGGGGAATTCCAAGGAATGCACAATGGACAAGTGCTGCCGCTTTCTGGCACGAACAGCATGGCGTGCTCTATGAGGACTCCTATCCACATATTTCTTGGAGCAGTTGAGTCAGGGGGCCCCTGCAGTTCCTAGTGGGCAAAGTCTCACACAGTATTGCCACCGTGGCAGGCAGTGCCGTCTCCAGAACTCAGGCTGGGCAGGCGCCAGTCACACGTTTGTTGTTGCAAGTGTACAGGGCACAGCACATTGAGAGTGTGTTTGAGGATATATTGACAGCATAGGTATTTGAAGCATGGGTTCATTCCACAGCCTGGCATGCGAATTTTGCAGTGGCATGTCAAGATAGGGATAGCATGACTGAGCCAATATCGGATTTATAGGCAGTGAATGGACTAGGCAGTCTTGGTTTGTGGCAGTCAACTGTAAGCGCCAGACGGCCGACATCGACGTTCATTCGCCCTCGAAGGAAGAGCAGAGGTTTCGGCCACAGTCTTGTTGAAGCGCGACGAATTTCAGGACACTCGTACCGTCCTCTCACTTCCGTGTTCCATGTAGCGTTTGCCAGATTCTATCGGCTGCTTGAAAATCATCCCTTGGTCTCCTTCGCAACGCTCAAAGTCGTCAGAGAGCCTCTTGTTCAGACCGTCAGTTGGTAGGTCTGTTGGCTGGATAAAGGCAACCGAAACCCGTTCAATCATTGCACTATTCGCAGACCGTGTCTGCATGCTGCCACCCATGTGACTTTCCACGGAGCTACCACCAGAACCAAACATCGTCCTACCCCTTGCACGTGGAAAAGGGTTTCCGCAGTGCCCGTGCTTCAGAAGGATGTGCACAGATATCCAGAAGCGTGAACAACGAAACCCGGCCATCAACAGGAACAGTGCGATTTGGATGGTCACGTGGCGTGCTTTATTGCACATGTCGTCGGCGGAGACCCCCTGGCCGTCGGGCGTCGCTGCTCTATTCACTGAGGACCGTCTATAGATCGTCTTGGGTGCGAGGTTTGGTGCACGATGACCATGAATCACGAACAACGTACATCAATGCCACTTCCAGCCCCTGCACTCAGGATATCTCCACAATAGGATACCTTCACAACGAAATTCCAGGGACTGTCCAAGAATAGTCGGCTTGACCCGCGATGAGGCAGAGAACGTGAAAATGTTTGGTTTGGCGCCGGAACAATTACTACCGGAGAGTTGTCCCAAGGCTTTTAAGGAGCGATTGCTGAGACACCACCCCCGCGTGAGCATTCTGGAGTTCCAGTCGCGTCACAAGTCTTGCCAAGACTGCAGCGCGCCTCTGTGATGCACGGGTCTCTGCTTTGGCCCGCGTGTGGGGCGTCGCAGCGATTCGGCAGTGCATGGAGTTGCCCGATGCGAAGCCCTATGCCACATCCGTCCCTGCCCCGCCTTAAATCATGCCGCTCCATGGCACGTTTCCTTTTCGCTTCTGTTGTTTACAAATTCTTTGTTTGCAGAACGGTGTCCAACTCGTTGAAGCAGCCATTTGATGTGCACATGCCAGCGCCGGTGGCACTGGCCCCCCAATGACCCCTCTCCATCAGCAACTCGTTCCACTGCGCCAGGGGCCAAACTGCAATGCATATTGCACAACAGGCGGTCCAAGAATCTGTCTGCGCCGCACGACATATGTTCTGGGTCTGTCGACCGATCACCCATCAAATGCCCATTCGAATTGAATGCCCTGTTGCCCTCGCAGACCTGCCTGCCCTCATCGGATGCGTCCCTGAACCCTTGCTCAAATCATTCGGATCTCGTAGTTGCCAGCAACCGTGATGTACCTAACCCATGGCAAGGCTTGATATCCGCTCTTTTCAATCACCTTCAGGTACCGAACCTGGATGCCCGACACGGTGTAGTATGGGATTTCAAATTGCACCCTGATGGGGGGCATCCTCCCCCCCGCGTCTTCTTCAGCTTGTACCGACGGCAGGCTGAACTTACACCTGAAGAGAGCAAGAGCAAGCGCCTAAGCCGTGAAAACGATTTCAAACATCTGGCAATGGCACATCTGGGCCGCATCCACAGCTCGGAGCAGTGCAGCAGCATGACGGCCATCTCAAAACTGGGGATGCATATGCACAATTGGCAGAGGAAGACGTCTGCGGTTTCGACATATATGGTGCGTCTGTTTGTTGCGAGAACAGTGGCACAGGCTGGCCGACAGGCCCGAATAAAATAAACGTAACAAAATAAAAAAATAAAAAATAAAAATAAATTACAATAAATTGTAATAAATTATAATAAAATGAATATAATACAAATCGACAAGCCCCTGTCTTTTCATTGGGTCATGGATAATCCAGAACGTGGTGATGCTGAACGTCCTGGAAGACCAGGCCTGTAACCTGGGCTGGCTGTCAGGAATTATTAGACAAGAACGCATGAAGACGCCACAGCATGGTAAAAGTCACAGCCTCTTTCTCCAAATGCAGTGTCCGCAACATTCTCCAGCCAACAAAGCTAGTCCTGCATTCCGTATTTTCCGTTATTTTGCTCACTACGTCGTTGAGCTCCGCTTTGTATGCATCTGGCACAGGGCAAGACGTTGTCTGTCTGCCCAAAACTGAAGGCAATGCACAGGGCCATGTCGCTGGCACATGATCACAGTGTGATGCCAAAGCATGGTCGATCTCAGCGGTCAGTGACGTGCATTTAGTAAATATTCTCACCGCAATACCCAATAGGACACAGCAAGGATCCACAGCAGGCAAACATCGCTGTTTTCTCCATACCTCAGAAGATACTCCTTGCCCCCAGGAAAGCTCTTAATTTTCCACACAAGCGCCTCTTTCTCAGGTGCGTAGTTGGCTGTGCCTTGAGAGGTTCTAACAATGGGCGCGGTCGCATCCTGGGGAAGCGGAAGCAGAATCTGTACACCTGTTGCGACCGATCGCTCCTTGAACTGTGAGCGTGCCTTCACCAGGTATTCAGTCCGGCTCCGACTGTGCCGCTCGACGGTGGCCTCGACCCAGATGAGCGGCCTGCAAGTGCAGTGCAATGTCAACCAGGTTTCTCAGCAAGAAACCTGAAGAACATCCTGCACTGCCAATTCTGCCCAGTTCATGATTTCAACTCATTAATGAACAGCACCCTTGCACTTTCAAGGCTCTAAAACCCATGACTGCAGCCACATGGGTACTTCACGACATTTATGCGAATGAGTCCCACATGAGCTGCCTACACAAAATATTGATAGCTGTAAGAGTTTGCTGGCACTGTCCGCACGTCGCTTGGCACAGAGAGTACCTTGATCAGCCTCTCGTGTGTGTGTGCCCCAATGTGCATGCACGGGCAACAGAAAACTGGTCATACATTGGAACATTCCAGTTAGTAAGGATGGTTTCTTCCACTTTGTCCTTGCAGTGCTGGGCGCCACATCCGCATCATTCAGTGCATGCCGGAGAAAAAGGAGCCGATATGTCTTCATTGTGTGTTCTCTTGCAAAGCAAACCACTGCAATCTTCACACTGTGTACTGATTGTATATTCACCAATTGGGAGAGAGTCTGTCCCTGTATCCTTGTCTGTATTGCTTGACAACTACCATGACATGCAGAATGAGAACCAGCTTGCTCAACACAGAAAACAGTTCACATATACAGTAGCTCTGGGCACAGTTGAGGCGGACAGCCCTGGTCACGTCCTCACTTGATATTTTGGCTCAGGCGGTAGGACATCAAGTCGAAGTTGCCGTCAGGTGGGATGAAGGAGATTGTCCGGTCGTTTTCGAACCGCGACAGCCGAACGCACTGGTGGAATTTGATGTCCTCGAGGTCCACTGCTTTGTGCAAGCCACGACCCTGGTTCTGGAACAAGACCTGTTGCAGGCACAACCAAGCTGACTCTCAACGGGTTCCACTGTTCCAAGCAACTGCCAACATGATCCGTCAAAGCTCCGTCCCTGTACTTGGCAATAAGATCCACCAACACAGCACCCTGTGACTGGCATGTGTCTGGCACTTTGGTGGTGTTGACAATGGTGACAAAAGTGGGGGTGTGCCTCCTTTTCATCACAGGAGATGTGCTGTGCTTGGAAGGTCAGTGACTGTCTCCTTCGCTATCTTTGCTACAAGGTTGTCAAGTAGGTGCCAGCAGGATGTGACACAGCCCAGCTCAACCAAACCAGCCAGTGAGAATAAACTGTCCAACACATCAAAACATCTGCAAGCTCGGCCACATGCATCTGCTCTACTGGCATAATCCCATGGTATGCAGTTTATTAACAGCACATTACCACTCCAAGCACTTTTGCACAGGGAACGCTATGATTGGACTGCAAGATTGCAACTCTAAAAGTACATACATAGCCATGCAACAGCAGCATCGACGGGGAACATATGATGGCCTTGGAGCTGTCATGAATGGTTGGAAAGTACTACTGCTCACCTTGTCATTCAAACCCAGCTTGCATTCCGGCATTCCGCTCAGGAATGTACGCATCTTCAGGACCCCAACAACCTCAGACTGCACCACCATTGCATTGGTGTTTACCAGCAGATTCACGCTCTCCACGACGTCCAAGAACACTTCATTCTTCTTGTGCTTGACCCCTTCCGAACGCCAAGATATGGCATTGGTCACCGCCATTGGGGGCTTGACTTGAACCTATTGACACAGAATTGCTGGTCTTGGCAGGACAATCAGCTTGGTTCATCAACTCAGGCTGTCTTCGCATATACCCTTGTCTGAGCAAATTGATGCAGTTATGCGGCATAAAATGCGCAGGGAAGACAGATTGCCATGCCTAAACAACAAACTGCATGATCATTGTGGCAGTTTCCTTTGCATAATAGAAACCCAAAAATGTTGTAAAAGCCACCATCGCTGTGGCAAGCAATCCATGACACCAATCCACAGAGCAACATGTGGGCAAACACTGGAACTTCCAAGTTTTAGGCATTCATTTCCATTGGTTCTGGGGGACGCACTGCCCACCTCGATCTTGTGCGCATCTGTTTTGATGTACTCCGACAAGATCTTGGCTTCTGTGAACTGCGGGTAGCCATAGTCCATGACCTTCACAGCAAAAAGCGCTCAATCAGGAATTCGCTGTCGACTGCAAATGCATTGAACTGGTCCGCATGCATTGAGATTCTGCTACCACAACTTTGGTGAGGCTGCATTTTGGCAAAGGCGGGTTGCTAAAGCCAGCAGAGCCAATCGAACGAAGCGTGGCAAATGTTGAATGTTGCAACTTGGGAGGTACAGGCTTGCAGGGATGGAAGTGAACCACAGACCATGGACATGTCCTTGCTTCCCGTCAATGGTAACCACTTATGCTTGTGTCCCAACCACAGACCACTAAGCACACCACAGCACTTGTACATCATCTCCTGCGTGATCTTGTACATCATCTCCTACAGCACAGATAAGGGTCCCCAAAACTGCTTTGATCAGGCTGGCAATGTCTGTCATATGGCTCTTGCCCTTCTTTTCAATGGGCACTCACATAAGCAGTGTGTTTGCAGCTAGGTTTAAAGAACTAACCATTCTAGCAACAGCATTGTGCATGTCAACGGCACATGATGTTTCCATCCGCCCTTGTGCACAATGGTGGCCCCAAGTAATTGATGCGATTTGATGCTGTGAACATTTTGGAGTTTCACCGGCACTGGCAAGAGACAAAACACTTCTGAACGTCGATCCCCCTGTCATCCGTGTCGTGTGCCAGTCGCTTTGCACTTGCCTACTTCTGCATCATCATCCACAGTTTGGAAAAGGTTGCCCCTTCAATTCTTGCTCTGGAGGGATGTGCCCACTGCGTGACATGTTTCCTTCCTTTCAAAAGACAGTTGTCCCTCCAAGGAATCCGATCAGGATCAACACCAATTCTGCACCCTCCGCCACCTGGCCAACGCCGCCTGCAGGGCGCAAGGGCACCCATTGGCTGGCCGAATTCTTCTGTGCTTGCTCTGGTCCCCAGGCCGAAACAAGGGCATTGCACCCACCAGGCAATATCGCTCACAAGGTGGGCACCAGCCGCACAGAAAGTGCAGAGAAAAGGGCCGTGAGATCCTGGGCGGGGAATGACCCGCGGTGGCTGCCACCCGTTCCCCGGCAAAAGGGGATAATCACACACCGCGCTGCCCATGGCGGGCGCAATCCTGTCTCGCCAAATGCGCCAATCCGAACAAAGCGCCCCCCCTTCCTCTCTCTCACCTCATCCAGCAGCTCGTACACGATGACAAAGTTGTCCTTAAGCGACTCCTCCTCCAGCTCCTCGAAGTACTCCGTGAAGACATCGACCAGGCGGTGCAGGAACAGCACCACGGACGCGGCGTTGAGGTTGCGCCGCGTCACGCACATCAGGTACAGGTTGGAGTGCTGCACCCACACGTACGACACGCCGTCGTCCGCCACCACGGGGCTCAGGGCACCCGACTCCTCCAGCTCGTTCAGCTTGGTTATGAACCGCTCGGCCGTCGACATGGGCACCTCCCCTCGGTAGTCGCGCGAGATTATGACCCGCCCCTTGAGGTCTAGGATGAACAGCGCGGAGACGGCCATGCCGCCGGCGGCCCCCGCGGGGCCTGGGGCCCCCGGCTGGTGGGTGGGGTGGCCGTCAGCCGCCGCGTGCCAGGCCTGAGCCTTGGGGCCGGTTGGGGGATGCCGGGATCCCGCCAAGACGGAATGCCACCACTTGGATTCCTTTTAAGACGGCAACTTCCAGCCGCGTCCGGATGAGATTCCAAGCTCCGGCCCTCGAGATAGGCGAAGTCTGGGTGTGAGCTGGCGGCGGGCTGTCGCCCGCGGGCGCGGCGCCGAGACCCCAAGCGGGAGCGGGAGCGCCGATCGGGGATTCCGCGCCAGAGATCCGCCCGACTTGCCGGCAAGCGCCCGGCGAGAGTCGCCGGCGCGAACACCGGGCTGCCCGCCGCGGCCCAGGCCGGGCGCGGCGCGTGGCACCGCACGGGAGGGCCGCACCGCCGGTGGCCGCCCAGACAGCGGGCGACAGCTGGAGGACTGTGCCCAACCAGCACCCCACTCAGTGCAACTAAGTACTCCAGTACTTAGTCTCCGTCCACGGCATCGCCATCGCCGCTCCATCAATCTGCATCCTGCCCCAACCGACCCCACTCCCGCGCTCGCTCCTTGCAGGCCCCAGTTTGGCTCCGCCACACCCGCTGCTGGCCCCTGACGCGAGGCTTGCGCCATGCACGGCCCCTCCTCGCCTGCGCCCACCGCCGCCCGCCCGCAAGGCGCGCCCCATCACCATGCCCCGCACTGCGTCGCCGGCCGGCTGCCAGGCTTTGGCCCATGCCTTGGTCACAGGCGGGCGGACCACACACACTCCCGACAGGGCATCATACCCTGCGGCAATGCCCTGGCGCCGGCGCCTCGATGCGGGATCCTCGGGCTGGACCTGAACGGGTGCTCCCCGGATGCCGCCAGGCGCGATCTGAGGTCCGGCGCCGTCGGCTGTGCCGCGGCTGCCTCGGCATCCTCCAGCGGCCGCGGGGCGGGCGAGTCGATCGACTCGGGGACGATCAGGGCTCCGAATCTGGGCGGCATGGGGAATGGGCTGAGATCGAGACGCGGGGACGTGAAGGCCAGTGCCGGGGGGCCCACCGGGGGCAACGGCGCGCAGATGGTCGCCTCGGGGGTGGTGACGACCGGGATCGTGGAGGTGACGCGGGAGCAGGCGGCCGGCGGGGTGGGCCCGGGGCTGGACTTCGGTGTGGCGGCCGCGCAGGGGCCGCGGGGCACCATGGAGGACGAGGCAGTGGTGTTTCCCAACGGAAAATGTGGATTCATGTACGCAAGTAAGCAGGCCGGGAGAGTGGGCTGGGCGACAGGGCTGGGCGGGATCGCCGCGCGGGGGCCGCCGGCGGCGTCCCCGTTGCGTGAGGGAGGCTGTGGGGCTGTCTGTTCGCTCGTCCGTGGACGGGGAGGCTGTACAGGCTCATCAAAGAGAACGTAAATGACCATCCGGAATTGTGGTCGGGGTGTTCGTGGCGACGAGCACGCGCCTGATGCGTCATGATGCTCCCGTCTTGGGAAAATTCTGCGGCTTGCGAAATGTGGCGCATTTTCCAACGATGAACTTGGTGTGTTACGGATTGGCGGCAACTGACGAGAGCGTTCGTGCTGCTTTCCGCAGTGGTCCTGGATGGGCATGACGGTTTGCCCGCCGTCCAGTGGCTTGCGGACCACATGTTCGACATCTTCTCCGGCGTCATTGACGACGAAACGTTCAGGGGCAGCTGCTCCCTGGATCAGGTCGACGGACAAACCGGGCTGTGCTGCCCAGTCGATCTCACTCCTCTGTTAATGAAAAGTTTCGAGGCCGCAGACAGAGACCTGCTTAAGTTTCTGAAGAGTGAGTTGCCAACTTGCGGGTTCGTCAGTTCGTGTTGGAGAATGGAGATCATCGAGTGCCATCATGCTGAGATTGGATTTTTGGAGCACTCTCGCATCTGAAGGAATTGAGGGGCCAGAAGTGCCCACATGCCCTATGTTTGTGAATTATGCCTTGGCTTCGCAGTGCTTTTGTCGGAATTTGAGGAACATAAGTTTGAGGTGAGTTCAGTTCAGTGCTCTTGTTGCATCTGTTGTTTGCAAGGCACAAATGCACTTTGCCGCCTGCATTTACGTAGCCCAGGTATAGTTTGATTCCGCCTTGTTGCTGTTGGAGTGTGACAATCGTGTTTCAATTGTAGACTTGTGTCTTTGCAGAGGAGGGAGGGGTGCGGGCTGCAAAATCAGGCTCAACAGCAACGATCGCACTTGTGAAGCCAGACCGCATACTTGTTGCCAATGTGGGCGACTCACGTGCGGTTTTGTGCAGAAATGGCCAGGCATTTGACCTGACGACAGAGCACAGGGTGTATGGGTACGGAGCAGCCGTTCAGCCTGAGATCGATAGGGTCAACGCTGCTGGTGGATGGGTCAATGATGGTCGCGTGTGCGACGTGCTGGCGGTGTCTCGAGCATTTGGGGATTGGGAGTTCAAGGGAGAGGGGCTTCCTCATGGCCTGGCAGAGAGTGTGGGGTGAGATGCTCTTGCTATGCAATTACAAGACTGCCATACTGCCCGCAGTGCTGCTACCAGGGCTTTGTTGATACTTGCGGCAATTCTGTGGCTGCCGATGCAACACTGATGTGCTTGTCTTTCAAACAACAGAATAGAAGTGCAGCATTGACAGGTCTTCTGTTAGTCACAGAGTGGTTAATGCAGTTGCGCATCATGAGTGATGGCACGATGTTGAATTGATTGCCCTCTTCTGACTTTGCAGAGAGGGCTTCATAACGAAGGAATTTGCAGACAGTGTCCATTTCACAGGTGACCCGATTGTGGCAACACCTGATGTTACAGAGCTGCCATTGGGAGACATTGACGAGTTCGTCATCGTTGCAACAGATGGATTGTGGTACGTGCCGCAAATTCCACATGGACCACTTGTCCCTCTTTGCTTTGCATGCATCCTTGTTACAAATGTCAAAGCATCGAGAGCCACTGTGCTTTCACCAACTAGACGATGCCGGTTACGTAACTTGTGAACGACACAGAATTTGGCCTCCAGCGTACTGTGCTATTGGGTCGATGGTTTGTGCCACTTGGCAGGAGTGTCAGCAGGCTGTGAACCGGATAGTTCGATTGTTCGATTGTAGTCTGCGGCAGAGTAAACACGCCCCATATGGGTGACTGCCAACGGGGGTTGTGTTTCTTACTCCATCCCTGTTGCAAGGGCAAGGTAATACTGCTTGTGAAAGAGAGTTGCCTTTGAGTAGTTTATAATTTGCTGTGTTTTCCTTTAGCCATTCATTTCCGTTGTGGATGACCGTTGCTATTGTGTTCAATATTGGATTTAGGGCTTTAGGGTTTGGTCACATCTTGGACAACCAGTTTTCTCAACCCTTAATACCGAAATGCGCAAGACGTATTTCCCCCTGGAAGCCCCGGCGTCTGTCCTTCCAATTGTCTTTCAGATCAGCTGCTTGTGTATACTGCCTTTGCCTCTCCAGTATACACTCGCTTTTCGCCAACCAGTCGCGATACATCTGTAGTGAAACTGTAGGTTACTGAACGGCATTCCCATTCTGTTGGACACCTGTCTAAAGTGGACGAGAGCCTCTTGCGCGTTGGTGGGAAGGGTGCCCCGCTGTATGACATGTCCCCAGCTGCAAGAGTCGCATCGTCGTGCTGGCCAGCTTGCGAGTGTTGGCTGGGCACAGGGAGTACCCATGTGGCCTGACAAAAGGCCATTGACTAGAATGAGCCCGCCAATGCCCGATGCAAGTGCTGACGTTCGCTATCTCTGCCAGGGACGTCATGCCGAGTGCTGATGCCATTCGATACACTCGAAAACAAATCGACAAGGGAGAGTCGTCGCAGGCAATCGCCGAAGGGCTAGTGGAGCTGGCCATCAAGCGATACACCACGGACAACGTGGCGGCCGTCGTCATTGACCTTGTGGGCGCCACTGCCCGGAAAGAGAGGGCGGCCGGAGCAAAGGCCGCTGCGAAGGCCGCGAAGAAGAAGTCTGGAAGATGGTTTTGATGCTGCATGATGATGTCAAAGCCGCGTCCAGATAAACGATCCAACCCAGAGAAGAAAACGGACAACTTAGGTGCTCATATCTTTCACTTCTTTCCTGAGACGATTTATGGGGTGGCGGGTTGGCTGGGCATCATGGTGCGTGCACAGGCGGTTAAATGCATGACGTGGGACAGACCTGCCGTCCGATTTGCACGTTGGTGTTTGGTCGCTCATAGTTGACTCACTTCTTTAGTCTGGTCGTCAAGAGTGGTGCTCTAGCTCATTCTTTTGGAAGCCTTGTGCTTCCATGATGGTGGAATAATACCCCTGGCAGCGCCTGGCCTGGCTGCAGGCGCGAGTGGATACTCAGGGACGCGCTCGTGGCTGTGAGTAGCAAGGAGGGACAAATGCCTGGTGTTGGCCGATGTCTGGTGGCCGATCCTGCCTAAATCGCTCAGTGCCCCGTTTTGTAAGTGTGCACGTGTGTAAATATTTTTCTTGCGACTGTCAACAATGGACAAACAGGCTGACGCGGCCTCAATGCCATGATTGGACCTGTTTGCGTCGTCGGTGCTTGCTCCTGAGCCGCTAACAGACAGCCGACAATTGGCCACTCTTGAAGGAAATGCCGTTGACGCAAATCAAACGGCCCCCTTTGGAGTGCACACGGGAAGCGCGAATCCACGATCGCCGATGCTTCAACGGGTTGGCGCACGGCCAGACGCAAGGCCACGCCACACACAGACCGCCCAGGGCTTACACGTTTGTTCACCCTTTCCACAACAAAGAGCCTTGCCGACGGTGGCAACGACCCCCGCAACCGAATAGTTCGAATTCTCCAGCACCCACAGAACTCTTCTTTTGACATGATAATGACCATCATCCATCAACAACCAGCTATATCGCACTTCAGAGATACCCATTCATCACCACAATGCAACCCACTTCATAAAACATATGTCAAAGGTGCCCATACACTCAGTGGTAATGTACAAATATGTACAAGTCGCACACCATAATGCATAAGTGATCCACCCAGTGAAACGGTGGTCATTATGCTGTGTTGCGAACACCACCCAGTGTGCTGCGGACGAGATGTGAAAGGTTGTCGAATCTGGACCAGCGGGAGACGCTGTGGCCGTGACACTCGCTTAATCACTTCAAATATGCAGCTGAATTGCCATCAACACCATCTTGGTGCCCGCCTCAAACGGCGGCTGGATGGCCAGAAATTTGATTCTCCTACGCGAAAACAGATGCGGCAACCCCAAGCGCAACGCCCACCCGAGATTGAGCACCTCAACGCCGGTTGAGATCGGTGTGTTCTGTTCGGGATTGCTCTCCCCCAGAGAACCTCTCTGCTCAGCGGCCACAACCTTCTGACTGCTGTCCATTTTTGAACATTTTAGGGTTCAGGGTTTAGCATCCGCTCTGGAACGAAAGTGAGCCACACGGTTCCACAAGCCCAGTATTTCCGCCCTAATGTTTCTCAAACAAGCCGCAAATCCTGGCGTCCATGATCACACCAGTTCGCACAACATTCACAGCCAGCTGGCCCTCAATCAGCCAGGCACGTGAATCTCTACGGAGACAACCAGTTACACTCCCAACCTTCCAACCCCTTCCAACCTCGACGTTAGGCATGACAGGCACCCTCGCTGGGGGGGTCGTCTTACGCTCTGGCAACGCACTTACCACATAGTCTCGAGTTTGGAGCGACGGAGGGAGCAGACGTGGCAAGGGTGGGTGAGGAGGGTGAGGAGGGTGGGGTGGGTATGTGGTGGTGGTGGGAAGGGGCTGGGCGAGGGTATGGGGCTGGTGCTGCCGCACGCCGATGTCGATGAAGGGAACGGATGTCCAGATATGAGCATTTAGATAACTGTACAGTTTCGGCATTCCAGGCAGGCGCCAGGCGCTCTCCCAACGCGATCACAACACGGCGTACGTGGAACCTTGAATCCTGTGCACAGGACGTGCATCGCGATTCAGGGGCCAAGGGACTGGAACGGCGCCTGCCAGCGGCCACACAGCACAGGGCACCAGAGAACGAAATTTTGATCTTGCAAAGGACTGGCAAACGAAATCAGCGGGCGCCAAAAGCCCCGCCCCCCCCCCCCCACACACACACATTCGGGGATGCCAAAGTCAAAGGCACTTTTCTTTGTTCGCAGTCTGATAGACATTCCATTCGAAGCACATGGCGTTTCCAGCGTCACCCATCGACTCCGGGACTGGATCCCGTCCAGTTCCTGTTCGCAGAAATCATATCGCGCAGCCTCTGGTGAGCTTCCCGCGCAGTTGGCCTGTTGCCACTCTCCAAGCTCACGCATTCGTCAATGAGCCGCTTCAGGGGTTCGGGGCACGGCCTGGTAATGGGGAATCGATCCTCCTCAATCGACACAGCGGTGTTGGTGCCCCCCAGTGACTCGTTGCCAAAGGACATGGGGTCGGAGGGGCCCTTGCCTTCCACCATCTCCCACAGCACCACTCCCATGGAGTACACGTCAATCTTTTCGTTGACCAGGTTCTTCATGAAATGTGACAACAGGACTTCCGGAGCCATGTACCCTGCAAAACCCAAAGAGACCCATTAGAGAAAAGTAAATCGCCACAGAATCATCCGCACCACAAAGCTCTTTTCTCCTATCCACAATTTCGACAGAGATGCAGGGTTCTTACTCCTGGAATCATCATCGCCTTGGCAGCTCCATCATGCCTGCGTGTGAATGCTGACAATTGAGCCCTATTGCATTTAGCATCAATCACAAGTGAATGGGTGTGATAGCCACAGCCTGTCGAAGGCAACCATCGGAGCTCGCCACTGGATGCATTCTCAACGCCAGCTTAAAACAATTAATGGCCATAACGCAGCATCCTAAATGGCAATTCACAATGGAATCATGATTCAGTAACTGCCAAGCCAAACAAGCTGATGGGCATCAACCAAGTTGGAACACTTACCAATTGTTCCCCTCAAGGTGCCTGTGATGTAGCTAAAAGCTTTCACTTTGGAGATTCCAAAATCGGCGATCTTCACATTCCTTAGTTCATTGTCCACAAGGATGTTCGCAGGCTTAAGATCGTAGTGCATCACCGAGGCACGATGCAGGTGTTCCAGCCCACTGGCAATGTCTAGGGCATACTTCAGAATCAGGCTGAAAGGCATGCGCCCCTGGAACTCATCCCCATGAATCACTTCGTGCAGATTCGAATGCATCAGCTCTTCGACAATATACACGTCGCGCTCGCCAATGTGTTCCCCCGGCTTGAAATTCACGCGACCTCCGTAGCACAACACTATGTTGGGGTGGACGGGCACTCTGCTCATCACATCCAGCTCCTGCTTGAAAACCTCAGCCACCTCTGAGGGTTTTTTTGTGGCAAACAGGCCGGTTCCATACTTAATCGCCACTTGCACATGCCTGCCATTCTCATCGGTGAATACACCAGCCTCCACAGAGCCATAGGCGCCCGACCCGAGCGTGGCAGAGCCGTCTGAGGGGCGAACCCGGATGTCATAGTTCAGAGTGTGGAATTGTTGTGGGGCCCCAGTGTCAGGATCTCCCATTCGTGGTGCAGGTTCCTGTCAAACAGACCACGAAGCCCTTGAGACCTTTGCATACAACATGGGCACAAATCTACAAGGAACAAACTGTCAAAACTAATGAAATGCTGCACTCACACCTGCTGAGCTATGGCAGCTGCTGCTCACAGACTCGGAGAAACAAATGGCGTTCACAGACTTGTCTTCCTTCTTGATAACATATGTGAATGGCACAGTGTCAGAACATAGATCCCAAGCCGACACAGACAGCTCCCCCAGCCCTGTTCCTCAACGTTCCCTACACACACCCCAGCCAACCCTACGGCTCCCGGGGCCAACGTTCTCACAATGATATTCAACAACAGCATGGACCACAGTGGCCTGGGAAATGAGCGCTGAGCTGCATTCCCTGTGGATAGACAGTTGGTGTCCATTTCTGTACAGGCAACAGCCACAGAATACTGATCGATCGGCGCAGCCAAGGAGCAGCCAGACAGATCTTGCCTTCTGCAGCCCACGTTACAAGGCATGCCAGCAAGGCATCGTATTTATCCAGCAACGCCTCACATTGCCGCCCAAGCCTTTGCACATCCTACCCCAGCACAATGGCAACAACCCTGCACTCACCTGCACTGGTCGTCGCACAGGGACCCGAGGCTCATCAACAGTGGCACCTCCGAAACTTGATGGCGGATGGTCAACAACTGCACTCCCTCCAAAATTTGAGAGTGGCCGAGCATCCGTGGTGGCACTTCCTTGCCACGGATCAGCCAAACTTCCAGGATATGGCTGTGGCCAGCGGGGCGCTGGTTGCTGTGATGGCAGTGATGGTTGGGGTGGGGCGGCGATCCCTTGTGTATGGGCATCACGATTGGAGGAAGAGTAGTTTGAGTCGGGAAACGTCCCCTGCAAGCACACAAACATGCTTCAGCTATGCGAGACTCTTGGCATTGCCTGCTGAAAGTTCCAGCACAGCTGGTTACATTGGCAATTGACTGGGCACATATGCCCAGTCACCACAATCACCATGCGGTCTACACTAAAGTTGTGTGGCTGAATATACTACCGTGGTGGAGGAATGCATCACTGTTGTGCAGCTGATTGTACAATTGTACAGGCGGAGCACATTACGGAGTACATTACGGAGTACAATTGTACAGGCGGAGTACAGATTTAAAGTGCAGCTGTGGCTGCGGATTATATGCTGCAATGTGGTTGACTGTACTGTTGTAGAGGCGGCATGCACTGTTGCAGTGTGATAGAATGTATGGCGACTGTCACCAGCAGTATGCTGCAGTGCAGTGTGGTTAACTCACGTGCATCGTTATGACACAAGCAGAGTTCACACGTGTGGCTGCGCATTCTCCATGCCTTGCCCTTCATTGCCTGGAGAGCCACAAGGTTTTGTTCTGCTGCTTTCAGATAAATGTACTCCAAACCACTATTGCATTGTCCAAAAGAGCGTGTCCGCATGATTGCCAAATGCAATCCTAGCTGTGCATGCACCATCTCTGTTGCCCCAACCGAGGCGCTGTGCCTCACCTCCAACAGTGGCAGCATATGAAGCTGTGTCACTTTGTGCACCAGACAATCGCCGGTTGGATTACCTGAACGGTGACTGGCGGAACTACCCTGGGTGGAGCAACAGGGCGCCAGGTGTCTGGAGATGGGTAGGGACCACCTGAGAAACCACTGGAGTGGCCCGCTTCTGGGACTTGCCACGTTGAGCTGGCAGCCATCTGATTCCTGCCTTGCATCGCTGCAGGAACCGGGACAAGCTGAGGTCGTGGCCGCGTAGCTCCCACTGGCACCTGTGGTGGTGGACTGACCTGCGATTCAAGGTAACCTGGGTGGGTTGCTTCACTTGGGGCTCTTTCCCTTTTGAAGCGGGAGAAGATGTTCCTGTACTTGTTGAAGAACTTCTCAGGGTCTTTCTTGTAGTAGTAATACCCCGTGCCCACCAGCACCCCAAGCATCAGGAGCACACCAACCACAACCCCAAGTGCAGCGCCAGCACTCGCAGCCTTGAGCAGGACACACCATCGATTGTCAGGCTGCGCATCACGTCGACGAGACAGCACACAATACCGCAGTCTGAAGCTGAGCGACGGCATTGAGCACAGGGCAAGCAGGGTCTTCAAGCCACAGGCGCTTTTCCACTTGCACACCAGCCAGCTGGCAGTCGGATAGTTTCAATACCCAGGCGAGCAGCATTGCGTGCTGTTGGCGCGCTTGCGATCCGCACTCCAGAATGCAAGAAGATGCAGCACGCAAGGATAACCACATTGTGCGCACCCAAGTTGTGAACTACTACTGTGAGCAATACAGCATCAGGACAGGTGTGGGCAACACCAGCGATAGGAAGTCTCCAACGTTCTCAGAAGCCTGAAGTTACAACGAACGAAAGAATGCACCTATTGCAGCAACTCCAGGAATGACACACTGCCCGAGACAAGTGTCCGCATTGAGACCAGAACAGCAAACAGCAGCGGGTTTTCTTGCGGTCCACAAGGAACCCCCAATAAAGGACTGGCAGAAATGACTTGAACCTCACAGCAACCCCACAGCATCAGAAACACACGGTGCCTTGGCCAGCCAACGATGCTTGACGCAGGGAACGACACGACGGGCACAGGGCGCCACCGGACAGCAGGGCAGTCCTCCCCAGTCCGCGAGGCCTGCGAGCTTCGGGGCCGCTGGCTGACGATTGCCCAAAGTCGCCGACAACCTGTCAGCGATGGCCTCAAAGCAAGCCTAGCCATCTTCGCCCAACACCAGGACCGGCGGCAACCAGCCCCGGCAGGGCACCGGCGCAGCGCCATCCATGCCGCCGCCGACACTTTCTCCGCGCCGTCCAAACGGCGAGCGCACCCTCCAACGCGCGCACCCCCCCCCCCCCGGGAGACCGACGCCCAGTGCCGGCAGCGGGCCTCCCCCCCGCAGAACATGAAAACATCGAATGCCCTTCCCATGCCACAGAAAAGCCCACAAGGCCGGATTTCGCCCTTTTGGAGGCAAACTCAATAGAGCCATTCACTTGGGCTGCCTCACCATGGTTTCTGGAGCGGCCAGCACCACAGGAGGGCAATCCCTGTCCGCCTCGCATGGCGCTGCATCCTCTTTCCCAGCCACCTCACCCTGGAGCAGTCTCCACAGGGCGCCAGCCCGCGGCTCCGCGGTCACTGGGGCCGCGCAGGCCCACCACACCAGCACCAACACCGCCAGCCGCAGCCCGGCTGACGTCAACACGCAATCCGGGCCTGGGGCAAACACATTGGCGAAATCAACGGCAAGTGTCCAACGCCACCGTGCGCGTGTGGCGCGCGAGATTGCTCCGCCAGATCGGCGTACCTGTGGCATGGACCCTCGCGGACAGGTTTGACAGCCGCGGCATGTGTTGGTGCCCCCGGCGCCGCATCAACTCGCTCATTCCCGGCCAGGCCCCGGAGCACCCCGATCCGGGTGCCGGGTGGTTCCCGAGCGTGGGTGTTCCGCGCTCGGACTCGGCCGCGGCGCCCTGGGCGCCTGGTGCAGTTATTCGGTCGGCCGGGTTGGGACCCGCAGGCTGGCGAGCGAGCGGAAAAGTGGCTCAATGTGCGGGCGAGGCCCCCACCACGCCCTGGCCTCACACTTCGCCCGCAGCTGCCGGGTCATTTTTGGTGGGTGGGGGGGCAGCGTCGATTGCGTTTGCGTCAATGTGAGGGTTGCATGACGAAGGCGGCACAATGCATACGGTTAAATCTCGGGGGGCCTTGCCCACCCGTTTATAGCCGTGCTTCTTTGCGTTAACTCGGGTAAGGAGGGCACACTCGGAGCGCCTGACCATCTACACTAAAACAGAAGAACACATACTCAGAGTCTCTGCACTTCGAACGCCTTCGAGTGCCGTCACACCAGTTTGCCAATTGTCTCTCCTTACATTCAAATTCAAGCCAATTATCTTGGGATGAGGTGGGCGGGAGCGAAAAACGAGATAGCCACACACTCGTTTCGCCAACCTTTAGTCCCAAGTTCCCCGTTTGCACGGATCGAGTTGAAACAGCGTTCCCAGCCGTGCAAACCGTGCTCAGTTCGGTTTCCTGGACTTTATCACCAACCGCGCCCTGCGACAAGGGTCGCTGCCCATAAGCTAGCCACAACTTTAAGAGTTGCGCCAAACACTTTCTCACTGAGCCAGTCAAAGTCGGTTTGCGTAGAGGCAGCGCCAATCACACCGAATCCAAGTGTGTCCACAACGGAACTCCCGTTGGCCGACCAAAGTTCCCTCCCAACGGCCCTAATCCCGATTTAAACATATTCACTCCATTTCATTCCGTCAATTCCGCGAAACTCCTACTGACACCAGTTGTGCATCACTGCTGCTCACGTTGTGTGTTTAGAGGCCATTGCAATGCAATTCTACTACACCAAAACATGCATCTTGACTGCATGAGCCCGTCTGCATGCCATTCCCACACTTGACTGTGCCCCAAACCGCAATCGATTCCCTCCGCGAACCGTTCATTTCCGTTCCCTCAGGTGACAATCCCACCCATCCCCCCAATCCCTCAAAGCGCGCATGTGTTGGTGTGCCTCGACGGTGGTCGGCGTTCGTTGATCGCCTGCTTAGGCTGCCTGATCGCAGGGGCTGCACTCCTTGTCTCACAACAAGAGTGCAAGGAGCAGGCCAAAAAGGCCTGCTCCTTGCAGTCCAAGATGAAGCGCACCCAACGAGATGGCACGCCCAATGCAAAATCCTATGAGGATGAAAAGAGCCACCACGTGTGTTCTGTGGTGTTAGCCCAAACCTTCCACTCCAAACCCCTTCTCCCATACTTTGCCACCTTCGTTCTGTCCAGCTCCAAACCTCGCGTGCTCCTGGTCAGCCCGGCTTCTGAGCACTGATTGCTTAGACCTGATATTGCCCAAATGGGGCCCGAATAACAGAATCCACGGCACGGGATACCCCACACTCGAAACTAGGACGGCTCTTCAGCCAACCAATTGGTTGCCAACCAATTATCATTGCAATGATAAACATACCATTAGTCGCTCAGTCCTGGCATGACAGGACAGACTTGTGACTAACCCTGGAAGGTAAAGTGGTGTGTCGCACTAACCGGACTGTGTATAGTGCCCTGATAAATTGCAATATAAGATGATGTACAGGAGCTGGTCTTCTCACGCTGCGGAACCGTACAGCTGAGAGAGAGGAAATTGTGAAGCCTACACGGGGAGATGATGTGAAGATTTGTGACTGATGGTTGAAGGAGCGCTGAGGGACCAGCCTAGCTTTCTGTGTAATTTACAGGGATATGCCTTTACTGATACATTCTAAGGTACTCCTGTGCGTTGGCGTAGGACTGGGTGAATGGCTGGCAAGTGTGAGCCAGGAATTCAGTGCTTACGGCGACAACTTCAAGGGCGTTGTATGCACTAAATCTGTATGAATTGCGGGTACACTTGTCCGAATGGTCAAGGTCGATCGACTTTTAAATGTACATGGTCTGCATTGAAGAAGCACTGTACCCATACCAGATTTAAGGGGACTAGAGGCGATCTCCCCGAATTGCTGACACAGGCGCTCACGGAAGTTACAACAACTGCGACAAGACTTTCCAACACACTTTTCAAACTTGAGGAATGACCCGTCAGACACTAAGAAGACGAAAAGTTCCCCCGGACAGTTGTGAACGCAAAATGGAAATCGACGTGATGATGATTAGAACACTGTGGTATTCGCTGGGTGATGAAGCAAAACATCTCGAGTACATGTGGGAGGCCTTGAATAATAACCTGCCCTCTGAGAGGGCCTTACTCAGATCCATGGTCCACACTTCACACGCGCTGTCATAATTATGAGATAAAGGCTTCACATATGAAGCTTTGGTCAGCAGGTTTTGCTGACATGACCAATGCATGGGCGGATACAACAACATGGGATGGCTGGGATGTATGCAAGCCGTAAATCGTAACACTGCCCAGGAAAACAGAACTTTGATAACAGCATATTTTCAGGTCATTAGAATCAGCATGAGGTATGACTGATGCTGATGCCGGTAATCGTCCTACGGCGGTAGTCAGGTCAAGATGGGAAATGGCCTGAAGTCTGTGGCAGGTAATGCCTATATTTTGGGGAAACAGATGGTGATGGTTGGCGGTTGCAAGCAGACTACGAGGTGGCCTCGAGAGTGGTTAAATTGACCAAGAACTGGGCGATCGCATTCCCGTCCTTCGTAATGATTAAAATGGGAGCGATACATTGTGAGGGGCTGTCCAGAGTAGCAAAGGAAATGCGCCAGCGACACCCCTATCGAGATGGGTGTCGCTGGCGTGTCCCAACAGAGATCTCCGTTGGGTGCGTCCAGGTCTACCGACTTTGATAATCTTCAATGATGTTGTTGGATCATGTCGGGTGCCATTGCGGACAGCTGCTTGTCTTTGTTGGCAGGAATCGGCATCACTGGAGCTCCTTCATGTTTTGAAGACGGGAAAGGCATGGCTTGTCCTGGAACAGACAGAATACAGGATCAGTACCAGGATGGAACACAAAAATAGTAATGAAGATAACCGTAGAGCCGATCGGCCAGCCAAAATGCATAGCTATGGAGCCCCGATGGAACCTTGGGGTGCACGTTCAAGGTTGCCGTACACCATCGATGTACGATGTACGATATCGTGTGTCATGGCGACTTTGAATGTCGTACGGCAACGTTGGAGAGCGCCTGAGTTGCAGAGCGCCTCAGCGCCGTACGTACGGCGGTGGCGGCATGCAGTGTTGCGCTCGAACATGGATGCGAGAGCGTGGCTGCCAAGGCTCGGTGACGACGGTGAAGATGGCCGAATCGGATGGGCCGCGTTGCGCTGCTTGCATGGCAGCGGCCAGCGTCGCCAAGCATGGAATATGCATACCGACAAGGGGCTGCGCTGAGCGCAAGAGACGCTGGGATCCATTGCGAGCTGGACTGCTATGCGCGGCCTGGATGCGAAGGCCTGCTCAGCGATAGGGGGCACGAACGAGGCGCTGGCGCCTACGGCAGAGGCACGGGGGAGCAAGCGAGGGCAGGCTGAGGTGAATGGCGGGCAGCGAAACGCATGGCGCGCCCGCGATTGGACAGGAGGCCATGGAATCGAACCAGGAGGGCGCTGATGTGATCATGGAAGCCGCGGGGCAGTCATGCTTATGACGTAGTGCAATTCTAGAAGGTTCTGGGCATCGGGAAAGGTCGGGAAGGGTCAATTCTAGCGAAGGGGTGATGTGATAGCTTAAGGATCATCTGACTGATAGGGACGGATCTTGTAAAGTTCTGGAAGATTGTGGAAGGGCTGGTATATCTATAAATAGAGAGGGGGCTGTCGCCATAAGATTCTAGCCCCTGGCGACCAGGCACCCCTTGCACCACGTGGTGTTTGATGGCGGACGAACGTTGACACGTTGTAAGACCTGGATTCAAGTGTAACAGCGCTCGGTAGCTGTCAATTCGGTGTGTCCGCCCTGATCGTTGAGCTCGAATCGAGTGTGTGGGGAGGGAAACGCTGCGCAATCTCATCGCTCGAAATTGTAAGGCATTCTTCCTTCCCAGAAAAGGAATCTGAGAGTCGATTCTGGTTGGTGAGATAGATCGTTACGGTGCGTCACATTCGGGTAAGTGATACCAGTTCGTGCAAGTTGTGCGCGCGCTGAAAAGCGACTGGAGGATCGGGATAAGGGACAGAATCCATGTGAAGGCCCAACTGCGATTCACATATTGTGAATTCGTCACCATACTCTTCAAGGCCACTCTAAGTTAAGTTGAGTGGCTTTCTTTCAATCCATCTGGCATAGTAAGACCGAATCGCGCTGAGGGAAAGGCGAAGCTGTAAGGAAAACCCAACGGTCATTCTAAAAGAAAGAGTGGTCCTCTGGTAGCAAACACATTGGCATAGACTTGCTCTTGTAATGAGCGAGAGTCAGCTAGGGGTTTACTCAAACCTTAGCACACAAAACCCTCCCCCAAAGCGAGTAGAAATAAAGTGTCCCCCTACCCCAGTCAAAGCGAATCGAAACTTGACACAGGGGAACGAAAAAGGACACTATTTGACGAAGGCGCAAGTAGCGCAGCTGCCTCGAAGTTGGAAAACTGCCACAGAAAAGTTGTTGACTTTTCTCAGTCATAGCGGTATAGATATAGTCACACTGGACGTCAGAGTATATTCTGACGACGTTTTAGCTTCATTGGGCAGTGTACATATCCCAGAGGAAAATGCAAGCGAATGGTTGGGTGTTTTCATAAACACCAATCAGTTAGTCCAACTCTGGAAAGTCATTGGCGGTGCTTTCCTGACACTATTTTGTGTCAGCTTGTATGCATTTAGCCCTATACTACCAACAAGGCTCGCTGGCCTGTTCAGAAAACTGTGTAGTTTGTGCTGGCGTATGGTGAGGTCGTTAATGCGTGGCGAGTCCCTTCGGTTTGCTGGCCTGGCTCGTGAAGCCGCTCGGCTGAAAGGCCAACTAAGCTTTCTTTGGAATTCCGAGCGTGAAAGGCGCTGTCAGAACGCGCGGGAAAGGAGCGCAGCACCCGTCACTTCGCAGCCTGTGACGGGCGTGGCTGCGGGCCCAGTCAGCAGTCCTTATCAATTTCAGTTGACTTGCACCTTTTTCATTTGTCTATTGTTCGGGTCACCAATAATGAGCCCATTATGGCTCAATAATGCGCCAATCAGTTGCGTCAAGCTGGTGCCCCGTGAGGCCCAGAGTGCACCGGCATGGGACTCCCGTATGGGGGAGCCATGGCCAGGCGGGAAGGAATCGTATGCGCATCCAAGCTACCAGGACAGTGTCGGCAGCCCAGGCTATGGCAACAGGGCCCCGATTCAGCGGCAAACCGAGCGATACGCTCTCGTAACCTGCACAACTAAGCAGCGCAGTCAGGGAAGCACGTCCGAAGCCACATGAGCCGTTGGGGCTCCGCGCCACCCCCATGGACAGTGGGTCCCCGCAGCCCCACGCAACACCAGCCCGCCTTCAGGCGACCCGCACAGTTCACTCAGGGACAGACAGGGAAGGGCCCTGCGTTGAGAAATCGGAGCAATGCCCATCGCTGTGACGGACGGCCCCGTGGGCATCCATGGGCCGGCGATGGAGGGGTGCAGCCGTGTGGTGGCTGCGCGTCCCTGTAAAGGGATAGCCCCCTTCCGCCGGGGGAAAACCGCCGCCTCCCTGAGGCCTTTCAGTCTGCCCGTAAAGTTTTCAGGGCGGGGGCCTTTCGGTCCAGAGCCCCTAGCTCGAATGCCCCGGACCCGAGCTGTCGGGACTCGACGGTCCGGGTGGGCAAGGACTGTGCCTAAGGCTGCCTGTGACAATATGAGCCAGTGGGATTACGGAGGAGGGGCTTCCCGCCGATCTGACCGGGGAAGGTTTGCGGCGGCGCCCCTGTGTGTGAAACGCACCAGCCCGGAGGCCTGGGCTGGGCAGCGAAGGGTGTTGTGGGATGGTTAGTTCCGCGGATCCGCGGGTGGGTCCTGGAGTTGACTCAACGGGGGATGGGCGTGGGCGCGGTGTGATGAGGGAATCGCGGATATCGCTGGCAGGATCGGGCTGGATCGGGCGCCATCAAATTAACCTGTATATTACTTCATCGTGAGCAGCACGGAAACGGGCCTGTTTGGGTGAAGGCCTTCCAGGCGCTCATTATAGGGAAGGAATGGTCATTAAGGGATAGAGAAGATACGTAGTAATGCGAAATTTGATGAGGAAGCGAATGGTGTTTTTAGGTTTTCATTTGGTGAAGAATTGCGTATGTTAGGGGATTTTTTGATGTACGGGAGTGGCCACAGGAAACCAGGCTATTTGGCGGCACTGGAGAGATGACTGATGTGACTGATGACCCGTATGTGGCGTGCGGACTGGGTGTTGTGCGATGCATGCATGGAATCCATGCGGGTTTTGTCAGTGTGCGTATGCTGCAACCCTCCGCGTGGCCTGCGAACTGTGCAAGGATGTCTGGCGCCCCGAGCAACCCTTCGCATACCCCCCGCCTGGAGAAGATACTGGAGTGGAGACAAGCGCAGGCCTTGCCAGGCCTGAACGAGGTCAAAGACCTCTGCGGGCAATTGGAAGAGTTCCAAGTTGCGCGTTTGGCGGCGCCTGGGGTGCAGGCGTCTGGCTCGGACGGGCAGCCCAGGGAGGATAAGGTGTGGCGGAGGGCGCGGGACCTACAGAAGGCTTTGATGGAAGTCTGGGAGGCATCACTCTTAGACGACCATCACATCTACGATGCGATTCAGCATGCGGGCATGGCGTTCCAGCTGTCGCTGGACATGCGCAACATAGCCCCTGCTGTCCGGACAGAGATTACGGCCCAATTCGGGACCATGTGTTACATGGGTCTCAAACCAACCTGGGATGCATCTCGGCGGGACGTGGAGGTCTCTGAACTGCGAGCGCTGGACAATAAACCTGTGATCTGGAGGGCCCTTGCAAATATCGAAGATGACATTCGGGCAGCCCGACTGAAGGTCATCGACGATTACTTCCACCAGCGTATAAAGGGGAACACGGTGGAGGAGGCACTGGCGGCGGATACGGTGTTGCACGGTCTGGAGGAAGATCGTCTCTTTGTGATGCGGTTGCCGCCCACACCTCCGCGACGTGATCTTCGTTCGCCTGCTTTGCGGAGGGCCATGGCACAGTGGCATGCTCGGGACATGGACATCCGAGAGCAGTGGAGTTTCGATGCTGTGAAGGTGGAGATTCAAGGGTGGCTCCAGGGTCACAAACCGAAGCCAGACTTCGACCATGAGGAGACGCCCTCTGCGGAGAAGCATGGGTGATAGTGCGGGCGCATGGCGCTGGGTTCCGGGGCCAGGAGGTTTTTTTCTTGATGTGACATATTATTACTAACTAGACCGTATATGGGGATCAAGGGAATGTCCTGGGGGTAGGCAGTTGGTCGGCTGAGGGATGTCGTTGCACTGAAAGTGACTTATTGAGAGGAAGTGGGATCAGTTGGGCTCGGTGAGTTGGACGGTAGAGTGGTGCGTAGGTCCAGATGGGCAGAAAGTCCAGATGTGAGGTTGTGGGGAGATCTGGATTCCAAGGTGGACCGTTGAGTGGACCTTTTTGAAACTTGTCGTATGGAAGAACATGAGAGATGTATAAGAAGGCGGGGGTGCGCACTGTAGCCGCCCCCGGTCTGTAAGAATTTTGCTCCTTACGGTCGGTGCACCTCTACAGGCCGCCTCTCGGTTCGAGGGTGGGACCTGAAGGTCAGGCGGGCGGTCCTCTGAAAAGGGATAAGCCCAGCGTCCTGTGTGAAGCGATTTCCATCGCTATACGACGTGGTGATCGCGATTCCGCATGTCGTATTCCATTGTGCAAGCCCCGAAGGGTCGTGCTGTCGGTCGGCACCAATCTTTACATGGTTTCGGTGCATGGGCATGCATCCTGGGACTAGTCATCGCGTCATGTGGACATGCGGTTTCCTTGACGGTGGAGGATATGTCGGATACGATCGGCCTGACTGCCTCGGATGATGATTTCGAGGCGACTGGGCTGCGATTCGACGGTCTGGAGGCACCGTCTTCTACACCTTTTCTCATGGGAGGGGGAGAAGCTCTGACGGAAGACAGGAGGATTCTGGCATTGGCCAGAGAAAATGCGGCTGCGCGCGAGGAGCTGAAGCGACATCGCGTAGCCATGAGGGAAATGAGCGACAAGATTTCTACCCTGGTCCTTGCTGTCCGGGAGGAATCGTCAAAAGGATCGGCCAGGAAGTCGTTATTCCGTCGAGCCTGGGACGGAATGTGGGGCGCGGAGCGCGAATGGATCGTTGAGGAGCTGGAGCTGGAGGAGGAGAGTGATGGACCGAGTGCACATAGTGGCCCCAAGACCGACCATGAAGACTCGTCATCCAAAATGACGTTGGTGGCGCCATCCATTGTGAACTGTACTTCAGTTCGCACTTGTGTACTGTACATGGTGGATGCTGCTCTGTGCGCCCCGTCAGAGTTCGTCAGCAATCCATACGGTTACATGCTTCAGTCATTGAAGACCATGAGTTATGTTGCCCGGGGCAATATGAACATACTGGGTCAAGTCATCGCCGCCATTGTCGTCTTTATTGGCATCAATGTCAGTGTGACGACTGTACGACGTGTGACGGAGATGATACAGCTAATACACGCAGCCTGGAAGGCATTTTGGAAGCTTCCCATCTTCATGGCCATCCATGACACCTGGCAGTTCTGGAAGAGCCTCTCTGGGAAGAAGGGAGGTGAGGCGACATTGGACAAGAGGCTGGCCAAGGTGGAAAAGCTAATGAATCTGGCGGACAAGCTGGCGAAGGTGGTGGGTGAAGGTGTCCAGCTTCCCCCGAAGATTGAGATTATGCAGCCCCCTGATGTGAAGGTGAAGGCGGACAAGGCGGGACTGTGTCCAATCTGTAAGTCTGGCTTCCATCCACCCCAAGATTGTATCCGCCACAAGATATCACAGTTTGAGGCTGACGCACGCAGGCGGAAGCAGGAGAGGAGACGTGCAGCCATCATTCGCGAAATGAATGCCACTTCACAAGAGGCATTGACCGGAACGGAAGCGATTCCATCCACCAGCGCTGCAGCTGCTAACGATGGCGTCATTGAGGATTCCCCATTTGAGGTGGATGGCAGGACGCTGATGTTTGCAGCCGCCCTGATCCACAATCGGGAGTTTGATCGATGTTTGATCGATACGGGTTCAGAGGTCAATATCCTGCCACAAGGGATGGTGGAGGAGAGAAGCATCCCGTACAACAAGCAAGGACAGATGCCAGCTGTCATGGGCTTTGACGGCAAGATGGGACAGATTGTCGGGAAGATCAGGACATCACTGCGCATTGGACCGTCGTCCCAGATACGCAAGGGAGTGAACTTTCTTGTTTCCCCTGATGTGAAGCATCCCATCATCGGTTTCCCAACGCTGCATGACCTCAGCCTGGGAGTGGACTGTCTGTCGAGGGAGCTCAAAGACTTCGGTACGGGCAACGTCATCAAGTGCTCTGCATACGTCACAGTAGTGAAGGAGGGAGATGCTGAGGTGACGGGCTCAAAAAACTAGAATCTGGAACTGACCATGGGTTGAATAATCGTCGTGGTGTCGCCACATTAGTACAGCTGTGGAGTTTAGATAAGAAGGGTGGTATAGCTGTACGGGTAAATAATGAGTCATCCGTATCTATATTGGCTGGGAAAGCATGTTTTCTTCCACCTGGGGAGGTGACAATTGTATACCCACCATATAAGGTGCTGTGTCAAGGGAAAGTTACCCTGACGTGTGGGCTTAGTAAGCCAGGGACCGTATCTGACCTAGTAGTGACGGCAGGAGGGGGTTTGAGGGTACATATTTTCAATGCCACAAAAGAGACTATCCAGTTGATCCCGCGGACAGTATTGGTGAATGTATTAGGGAGCAAGGTACGGATTCAACGGTTTGCGGAAGGGGTGAAGGAAGTGGTATCGGTTCTGAATGTTGAGGTGACGGGGGAGCTGATTCAAAGGGAAGTCATGGGAACATTCCCTGAAGTAGGGGACCTGAGTCAGCATCCTGTAAAAGAACCAATGAGAAGGTTGATTGTTCGTGCCTCTGAAGTTCAGTGGACTCCCCCTCCTGAGTGCAGAGTCAGGACACAGTATATGGTTGAATTTGTGTCAGACAGACGGTTGGTTCGGGACCAGCTGCAAGACTATATCAGGAGGGGATACCTGAAAAGGTATCAGTTGGGGAAGACATTTACATGTCACCGTTACTCCCCATCAGGAAGCCAAACGGCACGTACCGTTTCACTAATGATTTCCGTAAGCTGAACACGTATTTTGCTAGTGTGGGGACTTCACAGGTTGATGTATGGAGAAAAATCTGGGAAATATGTCCCACCTGGAAGTATTTTATTAAGATAGACCTGAAAGATGGGTTTTTTGGGGTACCGGTGGATGAGGTCTTATCCCACCTTTTTGGATTCACTTTTGGGGCTGACCGGTTTAGATGGGTTAGATTACCACAGGGATGGAAATGGTCTTCCCCTTTGTTTGGGGACAGGGTAGCTGAGATTCTGTGGGACATAGTGGCCCCTCAGTACAGTGACGATGTACTGGGGGGAGGGGCAACACCTGAAGAATTACGGGAGGTGGCTTTTGATATTTTTGGTCGGTTCCAGCACTTCGGAGTTAAGGTGAACTATGATAAAGTACAATGGTGTGAGAGGGAGATGGTGTTTCTGGGATATTTGATTCGTGACGGGAAGGTTGGATTACAGCATTTCATTAGTCAGAAGATGAAGGAGATTGGGGACGTCCGTACGGTGAAAGATCTGGAAAGGGTAATTGGTATCCTGGAATATACCCGTCGGACTGTGAAGAACATTGAAATAATATTGGGCCCACCACGGGAAGACTTGCGGAAGTTGAAGGTTGGTGAGAAGGTAGATGTAGTTGTGATGAATTAGCATGTGGTGGCGGCCTTTCGTGCAGCCTTGGATAATGCTGAGTGGCTAATGCTGCCTGGTGGTCAGTCTGACAGCTTCCAATTTATTCTGAATACTGATTGGGTGAATAATCATGTGGGGTATATGTTGTTTGCCTGCCGGGATGGGGAACACCGACTGGTAGATTTGGGCAGTAAGAAGTGGCCAAGAATGTCCTCGTCCTATCTTGGGGAGTTGGGGGCAATGCAATGGGCCTGTCAGCGGACCAAGCCGTATCGTGGAGATCTACCGGTGGTGATTCAAACAGATAGTCATAGTTTAGTAACAAAGGCTCATTCAGGCACGGTGCATGACACTGATGTGCGTGCCTATAATAGATGGGCATGGATGATTGCTAATGAGCCTGGGTTTCAAATCAAGTTTGTACCGGGGGTAGAGAACGAAGGAGCCGATCTACTGAGTCGTCCTGTATGTCATCTTCGGGAAATGGATTTTTCTGGTGACCAAAGCTGTGGTGTAGTTTTGATGGGAGTCGCGAACCCATCGGAATTTGCAGATGATATTTCAGAATGTGAAACCATTACCGATGATGCAATCTTTCACAGTTTGGGAATCGAGGAGTTCCGTAATGTGAGGGCTCCAGACCAGCAGAGGGTAGATATGGACTTGTTACCATTGACAGGACGAGCACCACAGTTGATGATGTACGCTGGTGCAGATGATGATTCAAGGTGGAGGGATGCTGAAGGGAACCAGCAGGTGACACGTGGTGTCAGGCCGAATCTTCTGAGTCAGCCAGCAGTTGGGGATTCAAAGACAATGCCGGTAGATTGGAGCCAATATGGTGTGGACCACACAGGCGTATTCTTTGTTTCAGAAGGGGACGTCATGACAATCACTGGGGAAGTTGAAAGCCATAGTGAGTCGGAGTCATCGGGCGAAGCCGACGTTGATGATCATTTGGATATGTTTGACTCCAGCGAGGAGGAAGACATGAGTCCCACTGATCAGTTTGATGGCCTGGAAGCCCTGGGCTCACAGGATGAGCCTGAAGGTATGACGGACCCAAGTGAAGAAGAGGAGTCAGTCGAATCTGTGGATGACATAATACTGGACCTGCAAGAAGAAGATGACGTGGAGCGGCTCATTTGGCGCGAGCATGCCTTTGGGCATTGGGGACCCAAGAAGGTGCACCAGATGTTAAAGCGTCAAGGTATTCATATACCGATAAGCCGGATACAACGGGAGCTACGGTTGTGTGGGATTTGTGCCTGTTTCAGGCCCCAATTCCGAAGACGGCGGTGGGGCCAACCACCGTATTATGAGGAACCTGGACATACGGTCTACGCGGACTTCATTGGACCGGTGACCCCTGCGGGGGCTGGGGGCAACCGGTATATCCAGTGTGTTATTGACAGTGCTACCAGGCGTGTACATGCTACTGCCCTACATTCAACACATACCCGAAGTGCCGTGAAAGGCCTACGTGAGTGGATAACACGGTATGGGGAATTTCGGGTGTTGGTGACGGACAATGATACAGCATATGATTCCGCGGAGATGCGGAGCTGGTGTACCAAGGCCGGAGTGACGCAGATTTTCATACCACCGCATCATCATCGAGCAGTAGGGCTAGTGGAACGCCTGAATCGTACGCTGGTGGACCGTCTACGCAAGATGCGCTTTCATTACATGGAAATGACTGGACGGCGAGCCTCCTGGAGTCTCTTCCTTCCTCAGTGTCTACGGATGGTTAATAATACAGTGCATGATGTGACAGGCTACACACCCACAGAGCTGTGGGAAGGCTCTGATGCAGATCGTCATCTTGCGCATGAGCGGAGTATCTGAGCACGTCAGAAGGGTGATAAGCGGGTCTTACATAAGCCCATGACATTCACAGTGGGTCAACAAGTGTTGGTGCATGATGCAATAGCAGCGGCAGACAGAGGAAGGAAGTTTGATCCACGCTGGAAAGGCATTTATGTCCTGACTGAGCGGATATCCCCTACGGTATGGAGGGCCAGGCCTATCAAGGAAGTTTCTACTCAGGGAAGACGACCCAGGCATGTGTTTCATGAGGATCAGATGCAGCCATATCGGTTGTAGTACAGGACGCTGGGCAGGGACAGCCAGGAATGGTGTAACAGATTGGCAGCATCATTCGGAGTGTGCACAGTGGAGTGGCGAGTTTGGGCCCATGTTCGGGTCACCAATAATGAGCCCATTATGGCTCAATAATGCGCCAATCAGTTGCGTCAAGCTGGTGCCCCGTGAGGCCCAGAGTGCACCGGCATGGGACTCCCGTATGGGGGAGCCATGGCCAGGTGGGAAGGAATCGTATGCGCATCCAAGCTACCAGGACAGTGTCGGCAGCCCAGGCTATGGCAACAGGGCCCCGATTCAGCGGCAAACCGAGCGATACGCTCTCGTAACCTGCACAACTAAGCAGCGCAGTCAGGGAAGCACGTCCGAAGCCACATGAGCCGTTGGGGCTCCGCGCCACCCCCATGGACAGTGGGTCCCCGCAGCCCCACGCAACACCAGCCTGCCTTCAGGCGACCCGCACAGTTCACTCAGGGACAGACAGGGAAGGGCCCTGCGTTGAGAAATCAGAGCAATGCCCATCGCTGTGACGGACGGCCCCGTGGGCATCCATGGGCCGGCGATGGAGGGGTGCAGCCGTGTGGTGGCTGCGCGCAGAGGTGGGCCGTCCAGGAACGGGGACGGACTAGGAACGGGGACGGGGACGGGAACGGGGACGGACCGGAGTCCGTCCCCGTCCTTGGGCCGGCAGGCCCAAGAACGGCCAGGGACGGCTCCGTCCCTGGCTGGGCACGGACTGGGACGGATCTGGGACGGTATGGCCCACCTAGGAGTCCGTTCCTGTACTGCCCAAGGCCGGTCTAGAGTCCGTTCCAGGCCGTTCCGAAGGCCGTTCCAGGCCGTTCTGAAGGCCGTTCCAGGCCGTTCTGAAGGCCGTCCCAGGCCGTCCTGGAACCCGTTCTAGAAGCCGCTCCACAATACATAACAACATCAAATTCATGCGTGGACCAATAAGAATGCAGCGATCAGATTTGACGCATGGGCCGCGCGCCCCACGGTCCACAAACGTGGTGCCCCTGCCCCCCTGCGACACAGTTTGCGCCTGTTGCGATGGGTGGCAAGACCAAGCAGACGCAGCGGCGGCGGCAGGTGAAGGCGGGGGAGTCACGGCCCCCGGCCCGACATCACCAAGGCGGCCCCCCACAGCCTGCGGCAGGGGATGCCCGGGGCCAGACAGAGGGGCGCCCGGAAAGGCGGTCCCCCACCCCCCAAGGTGAGGGATCCGGGCATGCGGGGACGGCGGTGGCAGCGGCAGGGGGGGAAGGCCAGGGGGCGTCTGTTGGCGGCAGCGCCCCACTCCCGGACCTGTTTGACTTTTCGCATTTGGTGGCGGGGGGCCTGGGGGACTCGGATTTGGAACCCAGCGCGGAGGGGGCTCTGAACCTACAACAGCTGCCAGCTGTTGGGGCACCTGAAGGGCTGTTGCCGGCCGGGGATCCCGAGGGGGCGTCTGTGAGTGGCAGGGTGGGGTCTGCATCTGTACCGGCGGCGACACCTGGGGCCCCGTTGACGGCATCGGGGGCGGCCGCCTCTGGAAGCGACGTGAAGCGCGCGGCCGGCGGCGAGGGTGGGAATGCACCCTCAAGGGCAAAGCGGGCCCGAACGGAGGGAGGGGGTGGGGTGGGGGGTCGCCTCTGGCAGCAATAGGTGTGTGGCCCCACCATTGGGGCCTGGGCAGAGCGGCAGCCGGTGGGTGAAGCCATTGTATGTGGAAGAGGAGGGGCGGCCTGGCATCCTTGCAAGATACGACAGTGTTACGGGGAAGGAAGACGACCACAGCAAGATCATTTGCCGCATATGCGGCAAAGGGATTTCCTTCAAGTCGTCATCCTTCTCGACTGCGGAAAAGCATATGGGGCACCACAAGGTCACGCGACGGACGCTGTCCGTTGCCGTGGAGCTGGCAGACAAAGCACGGGCGGATGGTGTCGCTTTTCCCATGGCTGAGTTTCTTGCGCGGACGGCTGAGGAGGGCCGTGAGGTGGGAGTGGCACATTACATGCAGCAGGAGGCCTTTGCCACAGGAACCGCCCCGTGGCAGCAAATGCGGTCAGCGATCACCCGCTGGATCGCAGCGGATAGCATTCAACTATCCGCTGTTGAGTCTCCAAACTTCCGCCGCATGTGCAAGGCACTCAACGGCCGCTGCCCCTCCTTCAGCCAGAAGGCCGTCACCAACGAGGTCCGCTGTTACCACGTCGTCGCATGCATTGTGTGCAATATGTTCTGTTGTCCCATGGTGTCCATGTGATACAGTCCGCAACACAAAACTGTGTTGGTTGTCGGCCTGAAAATAGTGTCTTTGTTGTTATGGCAGGTGGCATCCATGCACCGCCAGGCGGTGCAGAAGCTCCGGGGGATGGAGGAGTGGAATAAGGTGCGGCCAGCCTTCACCTGCGACCTTTGGCGCTCTCGCACGCGGCGAGAGTATTTTTAATGACCATGCACTGGGTGGAGGAGACGCACCAGCATGACGGCCATGCCAACCGCCAGTGGCGGTTGCGGAGCAGGTGCATGGGGTCAGTGCCTGTGGAGGCGGAGAGCATCACGGCTGAAGGTGAGAGGCTGTGCAGCGAATGGGTAGCAGTGACTACCCAACTGGCAGCTGGTCGTGTTGTTTGTTATTTGTGATATTTGCCTTTGTTGCTTGTTGCAAGCAGTTTTTGTATGCAGTGGTGGTGGACCTGGCCCGCAAGGAGCTGGAGAAGTATGGGATGATGGGGTGAATGGGCAGCAGTGACTGCCCAAGTACCAGCTAGTCGAGTGGTTTGTTGCTTGTCACAATGTGTTTGTGTATGCAGTGGTGGTGGACCTGACCCGCAGGGAGCTGGAGAAGTATGGGATGACCGGCTGGTGGCTGTCCTTTGTCACGGACGCTGGGAGCAACGTTAGGCGGGCTATTAGGGGGGAGCTGGCAGCACATGAGGTTGGGGAGCAACCTAGAGGCGGCATGGCAGATTGGTCACGCTGTGCCTGCCACATGCTCCACAACATCGTGACCCATGGCCTGACCAACCTACGCGTCCGCGCCACCCATACCGAAGGCTGCCAAAAGCTTTGCAGTGCAATAGACCGGTAAGCTATGATGCTGGTGTGTCTTTGTGTGTGTGTTGCTATGCGTGCATATATGTTGGTGGTTATTTAACTCCCTTCCGTTCAAAATGTCCCATTACATGTGGTGAAAAATGGGGTTCAAACGTGTGTTTCCTGACTTTGACATCCTACCAATATCATATGAGTTGTGCTTTGACAATTCTGCAATATAGTACATATTAGGTTGGCTTGGGATACAAGGGACAAATAAGAGGTTTGGAGGCATTTTGGAGACAGTGCGGTTCCGCGATGGAGGAACCGCAATATGGAGATAGCATCATCGCGGAAGCGCACAAACACTCCAAGGTCCATATCCAGCCTGGGACCGGCTGGTGCGGTTCCGCGATGGTGGAACCGCACAAAAATCTCCAGGGTCCATTTACACCACACGACGCCTGGTATAATACCTGGGAATACCAGTGGTATTCAGGCCTCCTGGACTGACAAGCGGGGGATGGTGAAGGTGGACAAAGTCTGGAAACATACCAGTGATTTGCAGCGCGCGCTGTTGGATGGGACGTGTGGGAGGCCTCCACGGGCGACGATTACCATATCTTTGAAACCACCGCACACAACGCCAGAAGTAACAAAAATTTACAAAAATGTTGAAACAACAAAAAGTTACAAAAAATGTTCATACAACAAAAAGTTGCAAAAATGTTCAAACAAAAACATCCTAAAATGACTTGGGGACCAAAGGACCCGTACGCCCGCCAACATCCTATTGTCCCTGTCCACTACCCCACAACCCCTCGGCAACTAATCCCTACGGAAGGTGACCTCATCCGTCACAGTTCGCACCCGCCTAACGACCGCCACGGGCCGCTGGGGGTCGTCCTCGGGGGCCAAAGAGCACCCTTCGAGGCCCCACGACAAATCGAGGGCGGGGTCGTCATGCTGGGGATGGGGCCCGGCAGATGGCACAGGGTCGGGCTGCCTGCTGTGCAAGGGCTCCTCTGTATCGAGCCCACGGCGAGGGTGATGGAGCCGCCAAGCCGTGGGAAGGTCATCGTAGGAGGGCAGGCCGTCTCCAACGTCCACGTGATGGACAGCCTGCGAGGGTGGGGCAGAAGCGGCCCGTAAATCCGCCCAAGGCCCCCACTGCCCGGGGCCAGGGGAGGAAATAGAGTGGGAAGGGGCGGAGGGGTCCAAAGAATGGTGGGGGGCGGAAGGGTCGAAAGAGTGGTGGGGGGCAGATGGGGCAAAAGAGTGGTGGGGGACGGAGTGGGCAGCAGGGGCGGAGGGTGTAGAAGAACCAGATGGGCCGGAGGGGCCGGAGGGGCCGGAGGGGCCGAATGAGCCGAAGGGGCCGAAGGGGCCGAAGGGGCCGGATGGGCCGGATGGGCCGGAGGGGCCGGATGGGCCGGATGGGCCGGAGGGGCCGGAGGGGCCGGATGGGCCGGAGGGGCCGGATGGGCCGGAGGGGCCGGAGGGGCCGGAGGGGCCGGAGGGGCCGGAGGGGGGGGGGCCCTCCAGGGCGGGCCAGGAGAGTGTTGGTGTGCCCGAGTGCAACACGACACCACCCCTTCCATCACGAACTGCCACCATGAAGTGGCCCACCCTGCAACCCCTACACCCCCCCACTAAGGCCGCCGGTGTCAGCGCTTTGCAGATTCTGCCACAGGCTGTACACACCCAAACGCTGTTGGTGGGGATAGCCTGATCGAAATCCAGCTTCAAGGTGAAAGGAGGCATCTGGAAACACACACACACAGCGTAGTGAGCGAGTACAGCGTGTGAACAGTACCAACACGAGCTTCCAAAGTGCCATGTGGGAGGTAGATGCGGTTCCGCACCTGACTGCTGGAAGCGGGGTGAGGGCCACGGGGGAAGCGCGTGCGGTTCCGCGATCGCGGAACCGCACATGACAGCTGGAGGCGGGGTAAGGGCCTTAGGGGAAGCATGTGCGGTTCCGCGACCGCGGAACCGCACGAAACTGTTGGAGACGGGGTAAGGCCCTTTGGGGAAGCATGTGCGGTTCCGCGATGGCGGAACCGCACGAAACTGTTGGAAACGGGGTAAGGCCCTTTGGGGAAGCTTGTGCGGTTCCGCGATGGCGGAACCGCACCAAACTGCTGGAAGCGGGGTGAGGGCCACGGGGGAAGCGCGTGCGGTTCCGCGATCGCGGAACCGCACATGACTGCTGGAGGCGGGGTAAGGGCTTGGGGGAAGCATGCGGTTCCGCGACCGCGGAACCGCACGAAACTGTTGGAGACGGGGTAAGGCCCTTGGGGGAAGCTTGTGCGGTTCCGCGATGGCGGAACCGCACCAGACTGTTGGAGGCGGGGTAAGGGCCTTGGGGGAAGCATGTGCGGTTCCGCGATCGCGGAACCGCACGAGACTGCTGGAGGCGGGGTAAGAGCCTTGGGGGAAGAACGTGCGGTTCCGCGATCGCGGAACCGCACATGACTGCTGGAGGCGGGGTAAGGGCCTTGGGGGAAGAATGTGCGGATCCGCCATCGCGGAACCGCACGAGACTGCTGGAGGCGGGGTAAGGGCCTTGGGGGAAGCATGTGCGGTTCCGCCATCGCGGAACCGCACCAGCCTGTTGCAGGCGGGGTAAGGGCCTTGGGGGAGCATGTGCGGTTCCGCCATCGCGGAACCGCACGAGGCACAGCAGTCCAGCCTACAGGAGCCAGTCCAAGAGGACCAGCCCAGGATCCAGCCTGCAGGACCCAGTCCACAGCAGTCCAGGCGAGCAGTGTAGCCTCCAGAAGCCAAATTTGGGGCAAGTGCGGTTCCGCGATGGCGGAACCGCAACTGTGCCAAAAACTGAATTCCACGCCGAAGTTGGGGTGGTGCTCACAACAGACAGCAGGTTTGGGGGTATGGGGTGTTAGTAAAAGATTATGCGATATACAGTCACGATCGAGCACATACATCATTCACTGGCACAACTTGCAAAGTGTAGGTCTCTCGCCGCGCGCCTCCACAACGCCAGCAAGCCGGAAGCCACAGCACCGAAGGATGCCGCGGCGGAGGTGCGTGCACGAGGTTCAACCTCGTTCTGTTTGCTGTGGCCGGCAGCGCGCATGGCCGCCGACTCGCGCGGTGTTGGGTCAGTGGGGAGGGGGGAGGCAAGGCACACGCTTCAACAGGCCGCCCATGGCCTCGCCAGGCCATGGGCGGTGGCGGCAGGCCAGCCAGCCGCCGTGGCGTGGCTGGCCGACCGACCCCTCCGGGACCGCAGCGTCTCCGTTGGAGGGCGGCGCTTCTGCCCCTAGGGCAAGCAGCGCCCATGGCCGCCATCGCTTGCGGCGCTGACGGGCAATCGGGCAGGGGGGGACCACCGAACCCTCCGGAACCACGCAATTTCAGTAGGAGGGCGGCGCTTCTGCCGCTAGGGCAAGCAGCGCCCACGGCCGCCGTCGCTTGTGGCGCTGACGGGCAGTCGGGCAAGGGGACCACAGAACCCTTCGGAACCGCACCATTTCAGTTGGAGGGCGGCGCTTCTGCCCCTAGGGCAAGCAGCGCCCATGGCAGCCGTCGCTTGTGGCGCTGACGGACAGTCGGGCAGGGGGGACGCAAGGGTGACACCAGGGGCGGTGTCTGGTTGGCGTGGCCGGCGCGTTTTTCGCAAGGCGTACCTTGGAGCCGGCTGCGGCGGCGGCGGCTGCTTGCGGCGGCGGTGGCTGCTTGTGGCGCTGGCTCTCGAGGCAGTGAAGCGCATGGGGGGGGGGCACTAGCGTCAACAAGCGACTGCCGGTGTCGACGCCTAATAATTGACACGTGGCAAATTCGGATATGACGCGAGATATTGTGGCGTTCCTATGGCAGACAGAATCGCAAATGCGCACCATGTCAGACACATGTTTTCTAAGGATGTTCGCAGTCCGCGGCAGTCTCGTGCGGTTCCGCGATCGCGGAACCGCACATGCTTCCCCCAAGGCCCTTACCCCGCCTCCAGCAGTTTCGTGCGGTTCCGCGATCGCGGAACCGCATATGCTTCCCCCAAGGCCCTTACCCCGCCTGCAACAGGCTGGTGCAGTTCCGCGATCGCGGAACCGCACGTTCTTCCCCCAAGGCCCTTACCCCGCCTCCAGCAGTCTCGTGCGGTTCCGCGATCGCGGAACCGCACATGCTTCCCCCAAGGCCCTTACCCCGCCTCCAACAGTCTGGTGCGGTTCCGCCATCGCGGAACCGCACTTGCCCCTTGGAGTGGAGTCCACTCAGAGTACGCTTGAACGGGAGCAGTCCTGCACCTGGGAACAGTTCCGCGGTCGCTCTTTCTCTAGGAGTGAAGGTGATATATCCGTGTTGTTTTTCATCACCAATCTGCACATGGCGGTGGTGCGTGCTGCGTGCGCTTTCGTGAGCGGGGATCGGCATTCAATCTTTCGACCTCGTTGTCATACTTGTGTTTTGCTATTTTGCAGGTTGACGACAAGGGTTTCTGAGAGTTCAACCTCTCCTACCCCGTGCGACTGGGACCACAGGAACAGCCATGGAGGTTGGGGTTGCGACGGCCCGGCACCGCGTGTGGAATGCAAGGGATGCTGGGAGATCAAAGCCCACGCCGTGTGCTGGAGGATGGGCGCCCTCCCTGAGGGCATGGCTTCGGAGGATGAACTGCCAGACATCCTCAAAGCTCTGACACCGTGCTGCAGTCTGCGCTGCCAACAGGTGGCCTTGGACACAATCTGGAGACAGGGAACGAGGTCCCCTGTGCAGAAACAGGTGGAGGCAGCCTTCAGGGCAAAGGTGGCTGCCGGCTTGGCTGAAATCCAGGAGAGGAGGAAGCAGTTGGAGCTGGCTGCATCCCGGCTGATGGAAGCGCCCCCCACTGCTGGGGGGGGCGAGGATGAAGGTGAGGAGCACGGTGGTGTGGTAGCAACTACTGCCAAACCCCCTGGGGCTGCGAGGGGCAAGGGGGAACGGAGGGGAAAAGGCCGTCGAGGAGGGAAACGGCGTGGCCGCGGGCCAATGTCACCGATGGAAGCAACATCTCGCTCGCCGACAGCTGAATCTCCCGATGCAGAAGCTGCATCACAATCTGGGCTGTTGGCCTCAATTCCAGCCGGTGGCCAGTCTAGGGAGGCATTGCCTACGGTGGGCGCAACAACAGTAGCTGCGCCCGTATCCGGGTCCAAAATGAAGGAGATCGCATTGGCGGAGGAGCCCCCAAGAAAGAGAGCCAAGTTGACGAGTGGGGCTGCTGCCCGTGAAGGGGGTGCTGCGCTGGCCCGACAGGAGCACGCCGCCAGCGGCTTCGATGTGGGGCCCAGTGGGACAAGGCCAGGGGCAGTGGAGGAGCCCCTCAACGTGGAGGCAACTGTGGCAACGGCGCGACAGCCAAGCACCTCGCGGCCTTCGGAAGGAACTGCGACGGTGGAAAGGCCATTGAAGAGGGCCAGGCAGGGCACGGATGACCCGGCACATGTGGCCGGGACATCGCAAAAACAGTACGCTTCCAGGCCAGAGGCTGCAGCAATTGTTGCCAGGAGTGCACTTACTGGCATTCGTGGCGGTACTCTTGGGGCACGGGATAAAGTGGCGAAGGTGCCCAAAGTGAGGCGCTCGGTGGGGGCTGCGGCTGGTGACGCTCCCAAGGATGACTTTGCCAAGGCGGAATACATATTCAGGCCCGACCCCAACTTCAAGCAACCAGAGTGGCAGCCGCCTAAAAACGATCCGACTAAACCAACAAAGGTCAGAATGGCTGGTTCGTCGTTGGTGGACTTTGTGCTCTCCAACCAACCTGGTTTCCGGAGCGGCGTTCCCGACCTCCACGTCATATGGTATAACGAGCTCATGAAGAGGGCTGCGGGGTATACAACCATAGGTGCCGTCGGCAACTTCAACCGCAGGCAGCCCAAAGAGCTGCAAACGCGGCCTCTCAATGAGGACCGCGTGCAGCAGTTGGTGGATGCCTTTGACGTCAACATGATGACCCCCGCAGTGGTTGTCATTCAAGACCTGTACGAGGACGGCGCGGATTTCACCCCCACCCAGGTGTCTAATGCCGTGGAAGTACGTGACAAATGGGTGAACGGGGGGCGTTGGAAACCCATGTTCTTTCGCCTAGAGAAACGCAGCTACAAGGACACCCTTTGGGCGTGCACGATCGTTGGGAATCACTCTACTCTGGCCGCATCCAGAGTGGGAATAGCCACTAGACCCTGCTACTTCTTCTTCCGGTCGTCCCTCAAGGACGAAGACTTCGCCTTCCTGAGTAGACTGGAGAACGACCTCACTAGGAAGAGGTCCAGTCTCAACGCCAACTATAAAGAGTATATGAGACCCACCCAGCTGTTGCCGTTTCTGAGGGCAGTATGGGTGGATCGAGGGTGCCCTCGCTTCAGAGGGGGTGACCAGGACAAATACGCGGCGTACCAGAGGCAGCTGGCGATTATCCTGCTCAACGAGGTGCCGGAAGCGCAGACTTCTGCCAGGAAGGCAGGAGAATGGAAAGAGTACCAACGGCAGGTGGTCAGCATTCGAGAGGACCACGAGAGGAAGAGGGGGGTGGCGCGCAATACGATGACGGGAGCACGGCTCTCGGAGAGGCTTGAAGAGGTGAGTGACCCACCCATTGCCTAACCATCCAATTTCGTTGCAAGTGCGGCAGCTAATATCAGAATAAGAAAGGGACCTGGGGGACGCTCGTGCGGTTCCGCGATCGCGGAACCGCACAACACTGCTATTGGCTAAATTCAGCTCTGTGAGAAGCATTGGCGGTTCCGCGATCGCGGAACCGCACGAGACTGATCCGGCTTGTTTATGGCGCTGGGGGACGCTCGTGCGGTTCCGCGATCGCGGAACCGCACAACACTGCTGTTTGCGAAATTCAGCTCTGTGAGAAGCATTGGCGGTTCCGCGATCGCGGAACCGCACATGACTGATATGGGCTGGTTTATGGCCCTAGGGGACGCTCGTGCTTTTGCGCGATCGCGGAACCGTACAACACTGCTGTTGGCTAAATTCAGCTCTGTGAGAAGAATGTGCGGTTCCGCGATCGCGGAACCGCACGAGACTGATATGGGATGGGTTAGGGCCCTGTGAGAAGCATGTGCGGTTCCGCGATCGCGGAACCGCACAACACTGCTGTTGGCTAAATTCAGCTCTGTGAGAAGCATGTGCGGTTCCGCGATCGCGGAACCGCACAACACTGCTGTTGGCTAAATTCAGCTCTGTGAGAAGCATGTGCGGTTCCGCGATCGCGGAACCGCACGAGACTGATACCGGCTTGTTTATGGCGCTGGGGGACGCTCGTGCGGTTCCGCGATCGCGGAACCGCACAACACTGCTGTTGGCTAAATTCAGCTCTGTGAGAAGCATTGGCGGTTCCGCGATCGCGGAACCGCACAACACTGCTATTGGCTAAATTCAGCTCTGTGAGAAGCATTGGCGGTTCCGCGATCGCGGAACCGCACGAGACTGATATGGGATGGGTTAGGGCCCTGTGAGAAGCATGTGCGGTTCCGCGATCGCGGAACCGCACGAGACTGATACGGGCTTGTTTATGGCGCTGGGGGACGCTCGTGCGGTTCCGCGATCGCGGAACCGCACAACACTGCTGTTGGCTAAATTCAACTCTGTGAGAAGCATTGGCGGTTCCGTGATCGCGGAACCGCACAACACTGCTATTGGCTAAATTCAGCTCTGTGAGAAGCATTGGCGGTTCCGCGACCGCGGAACTGCGCATGACTGATATGGGCTGGTTTATGGCCCTGGGGGACGCTCGTGCGTTTCCGCGATCGCGGAACCGCACAACACTGCTGTTGGCTAAATTCAGCTCTGTGAGAAGAATGTGCGGTTCCGCGATCGCGGAAACGCACGAGACTGATATGGGCTGGGTTAGGGCCCTGTGACAAGCATGTGCGGTTCCGCGATCGCGGAACCGCACATGCTTGTGTTGTTGGCTAAATTCAGCTTTGTGAGAAGCATGTGCGGTTCCGCGATCGTGGAACTGCACGAGACTGATACGGGCTGGTTTATGGCCCTGGGGGACGCTAGTGTGGTTCCGCGATCGCGGAACCGCACAACACTGCTGTTGGCTAAATTCAGCTCTGGGAGAAGCATGTGCCGTTATGCCTTTCAAGATTTCACTCTAACGGACAATCACCTACCCTTCTTGTTTTTCTAGCCTGTGTTGCCCTTCAACAATGCCAAGTTCCTCCACCTGCTGCCTTTGCTCATATGCTTGTTGTTGTCTGCAGATTGACCAGGCACATAGGGAGTCGCTGGAGCTTGCATTCCAGTCCCTGAAGGACAACAAAGCAAAGCCAAAGAGCGTCACCGCTGCGTTCCTCCCCGAGATCAACCTCTCGCACATGGAAGACGAAGCCTTCAACGCTGTAATCAAACTGGTGCGCAAGCTGGAATCTGGGAAAGCCCCCGGCCTGTCCAGTAAGTGCAGCAAGGAGCCCATGAGAAGATATGTTTTCCGCGAAATTGCTACCATCCCAGAGTCGTGGCTACAGGAGAACATCAGGGACGTGCTGTCTGACAATGGCCTCGACTGGCTTGTTGATGCGGGGAAGTTGGTAGGCCACTGGCATGCGCCCAATGTGCATGCGTGGTTTGGTCTGCTGAAGGATTTGTGGAATGTGCATGCCTGCTGGCACGGCTTCCTAGCCTGGCGCGATCTGCTTGCGTGGCTAGTGCGTAACTCAACCAGGAGTGTCACCGGATGGGAGTCCATCCTTGACGAAAAGTTGGGTTTCACAGCCGACAAAGATGACCTCGACCGCATCATGGACCGCAAGCACTTGATCACCACAACAGGCCTACAGCCCCGGACGTTCATCATGGCGTTCAAGAAGTGTGCGAAAAATGCAGTGACCCGCAGAACCGCAGCCTACAAAATGGGGACCGACCAGGAGAAGAGATGGTACAAGGAGTTCACTGCTGGGCTGAAGGAGCACGTGGATATCTTCCCAGCGTTTGTTTCCCGGGAAGACGCAATGCCATCAGCCAAGGTGCGCGACGCAGCAGTGGACACGGGAGCCGGGGGTTCGCCAGCAACCGGTAGGAGCACGGCAACACGGGACACATTGGAGGCTGTCTTTTTCAAGGCTATTCTGCGTGCTCACGACCTGTACATAAGGTCGGGTGAGATTGAGGAAGCTCAACCAGTTGCACATGCTCTGTACCACCACTTTGGCCGGGTTGCCGTTCGGCCTCGGATCCACGACGAGAACGCGTTGCTCCGCGGCCAGGGGGACGGGCTCCACCTCGTCACTCCTCAGGAGAACTTGTTCCTTGCACCCTTCGCCAGAGCCGCACGTTGGTGGCTGGAACGTCAAGTCCAGTTGTTCCCAGGCCTGGATCAGCTGACATTGGCCCTGCGGGATGCAGTTGTCCAGCCGTTGCTGGCCTGGATGCGCGGGGCAAGGGACGAGTATGAAGCTGCGTCGTTGCTCCAGGCAGGGCAGGTGAGTACTTACTTGGGTGGCAGAGGTGAAGGGGGGCTTGCCGGCTGGCAATCTAGATGGGAAGCACCCAACTGCGGTTCCTCGATCGCGCAACCGCCTGCAAGTGTGCAGTTGGGTTTTTTGCTTGTGTTTAGCACTGGCCCAGGTGTCCTGCAGCCGCCGCCGCAAAGGAAATGAGACGTACACTCGGGCTGCTACCTCAAGTTGCCCGAACACGTAACCGCATATTGGAATGCCTCCTACCCGCATTTTGTGGTGTTGTTGCTATTCACAAAACCACATTAGGGAGTGCTGCCGAATAATATTAGCTTGCGCCGTGCGAGAACCCCTGCGCCTCCTCGGAGTGCGTCTGTCAATTTGCAACCGTGTTGCAGTTCTTTGCTTCAATTGCTGTTTTGCTTTCTGTCCGTCAGATCGAAAAAGAGGAAATGGATGACATTGCTGGGAGCACCAAGACTGCCCAAGTCGCCTTTGGACATCGGTCCGGAATATCCCCCGGCCAACGCGAGGAGCTGGCAAAGGCTGTGGACGAGGCTGCCGCCAAGGGTCTGCCTGCCCACCCAGCGACCCCTCCCAAGTGGGAGGACATTGTAAAGCAGAAATCTCCCGCTCCTGATCTAAACGACGTGCGGCCTGTGGACATTGCTCCTGGCCAGTTGTCCGTGGGCCCCCAGGCCATCTCCCAGTTCCTCGCCCGTCGGTCGGGGCTGGACTTCCGGAGCCGAAAGGTGGCTTGGGCTGGCGGCAGGGAGGAGGGCCGGAACGTTGGGCTGTCGATTGTGGCTGGGGACGCCAAGACACCAGAAACGTACGAGAACGTGAGGCACATACTTGGCTCGTCCCTTGTGGAGCTGGTACTAGTCGACCCCCCCTTTGGGCTCTCCAAGCATGGGGAGGAGTCCTGGGACGGGCCGGGCCAAAAGTGGCTACCAGACAGTTTCCCATTCCAGGCTATGTCGGCGTTGCCCTTCAACCCAGGCCACTTCAATATCGCGGTGTACAGCATGCATCAAGACGTCGGCGAGTGGATGCGAGTTTTGGAGGCTGCAGGGAAACACTTGCCCTCTCCACATAAAGGCAACGTGCTATTCGTCTTTGGGCGTGATGGCAATGCCAACCTGCAGGCCGGCACGGCGTCGGCTGGCCATCGTTACTTTGTGGTGGTCGGCAAGTACGGGAATGGGGCGGAGTCGGTCCATGCGGACGCCGGGGGGCGCCTTGGAGGCAGATTCGTTTACAGCTTCCCATCGCCTGCTGCTCACTCCCGCTACGGCCGTGCCGAGTTGGACGCCGTGGTGGGGGTGGGCGGCAAGGCCGTGAACCCCACCCAGAAGCCTTTGGAGGAGACGAGGCTGCTAATAAGGCAGTTGTCTCCCAACGGGGGGACGGTGGTGAGCATGTGCAACGGCACCGGCACGGCCCTCATAGCGGCTGCTATGGAAGGGCGAAGGGCCGTTGGGGTAGACGACAGCACTAGACAATGCGAATGGGCGAAAAGGCGGGTGGAGACATTCTTCGCACGGGAGGGTTTACTGTGTGGCGCCATCCGTTCCGGCGGTTCGTCCAAGTCCAACGAGTACAAGCAACTAAAAGCGGCCGCCGCCGTGAGGGGGATTCCTGACCAGAGGGTATGCAAAGTTGCAACTGTTGTATAGGGTAAACAGTTTAGCCCACGCACACTATTCCTAGACATCTGCTAAGAAGCGGTATTGATGTGGCCTTGTTGTCGTCAGCAGGAATAAGCGAAGTGTTGGCTTGTTGCCCACAGGAAGTGGTGTGGGGTGGACGCCGGCTACCCGAACCCATAGCGGCCTTTGCCGCGGATTGCAGCTCGGGCGCCACAAGCAGAGCATCGACTGCACTGGCGCACCTACTGGTGATGCCATATCTTCAGTCTTTGTCCGTAACGCAGGTGACAGAGCTGAATGGGCATCCTGGCAAATCGGCGGAGTGGGCACACTGGGTTTCCACGGTTGATGTGTTCAAGGCAGTAAAGAGCATCAAGAAAGGTCGTATTCGGATCCCGCACTCTTTGCTGGAGAGTGCAACGGAGCTACTGTCCGACCCCTCACCGAGTGTGGTCGAGGAATTGAATGGACACCCTGCCCAGGATGTGTTGGCGGATCTGGAGCGGCAGGAGGTGAGATGACTATCGCTTGCCGGTGGCAGTGCTGCCCTTGTCCTTACGTTTCCGCGATCGCGGAGCCGCACAAGCATGTCACCAGTCCCTTTCCTGCCTCCTACAGTTTGGTGCGGTTCAGCGATTGCGGAACCGCACAAGCATGTCACCAGTCCCTTTCCTGCCTGCAACAGTTTGGTGCGGTTCCGCGATCGCGGAACCGCACAAGCATGTCACCTGTCCCTTTCCTGCCTGCAACAGTTTGGTGCGGTTCCGCGATCGCGGAACCGCACAAGCATGTCACCAGTCCCTTTCCTGCCTGCAATAGTTTGGTGCGGTTCCGCGATCGCGGAACCGCACAAGCATGTCACCAGTCCCTTTCCTGCCTGCAACAGGCTCGTGCGGTTCCGCGATCGCGGAACCGCACAAGCATCTCCGAGATCCAGTCACCGCCTGCAACATAGGGACAGTTGCGGATCCACGTTGGCGGCAACGCAACATGCTGTTTGCAGTAATGGATGTAGGAGGATGTTGGACATCAGTTCCTCGATCGCGGTACCGCATCGGCGTGGTGTTACCCCATTGTCGTGAAACCGTGATGATGGCAGGAAGCAAACGACTGCACAAAACCACAGGAAGTTTTGGCAGGACGCTATTATGTGTGCTCGTCGCAATTGAATTGAATATTGTTTCTGTAGGATTCCACCTTGCCCCCTATCGTTGCAACGGTAGCAAGGCAAGAGCGTGGCGCCGAGGTTGCAACAGGGAAGCCAGGGAAGAAGGCTGCAATGGGAAGAAGGCTGCAACAGGGAAGAAGGCAAGAGGCAAGGTTGAAGGTGGCCCCCCGGCCAGGGGGAAGCAGCGTGCCACGAGCGATACGGGCCACGAGGGAGCGGGTGGTGGTAGGAGCGATACGCGGGGCACCGGCGACGCAGCCGCAAGCGCCGCAGGAAAGGGAACTGGTGGTGCGGGCAAGGCAAAGCGACAAGAGCAATCCTCAACGTCGGAGAGTGGGGAAGAGGATTCCTCATCCAAAGAGGACGGTACCTCCGCAGAGAGTGGGGAGGAGGAGGAAGAGGAGCAGGAGGGAAAAGTGGTGAAAAAGGGCAAGAGTGGTACCATCTCGTCGGGGCCTAAAGGACGTGCACCTAGTGTGAAGGGAGGAAGGCCTGCGCCAGCTGCTCCTGAAGCAGAGAGGGGGGAAGAGGATTCCTCTGAGGACGATAGCTCCAGCGGTACCTCCTCAGAGAGTGGGGAAGAGGAGGAAGAGGAGGAAGAGGAGGAAGAGGAGGAAGAGGAGGAAGAGGAGGAAGAGGAGGAAGAGGAGGAAGAGGAGGAAGAGGAGCAGGAGAAAAAAGTGGTGAAAAAGGGCAAGAGTGGTACCATCTCAGCGGGGCCTAAAGGACGTGCACCTAGTGTGAAGGGAGGAAGGCCTGCGCCAGTTGCTCCTGAAGCAGAGAGTGGGGAAGAGGATTCCTCTGAGGACGATACCTCCAGCGGTACCTCCTCAGAGAGTGGGGAAGAGGAGGAAGAGGAGGAAGAGGAGGAAGAGGAGGAAGAAGAGCAGGAGAAAAAAGTGGTGAAAAAGGGCAAGAGTGGTACCATCTCGGCGGGGCGTAAAAGACGTGCACCTAGTGTGAAGGGAGGAAGGCCTACGCCAGTTGCTCCTGAAGCAAAGGCCGATGAGGTCGCGGAGCCGCGCCGCCGATTGCTCCCCGTTCGACGGGCAACAGAGCGAATCTCGTATGAGGAACCCCCCGTCATTCAAGAGATTGATTTACTGGCCGGGGATGACCCGGAGGATGGCGGCGAGGTTGAGAGAGAGGGTGGAGGTGTGGACGATGCCACCGAATCAACAGAGTTTATTTCGGGGGAGGGTACGCCCGACAAGACGTGGCAGCCCGGCATAATGACTACCCAGGAATCAACCCCCCACTAGGACCGGCCCAGCGTACAAAGAAGTCGACAGCGACCCTGAGACGTAGGGAAAAAGGTGCCAAGGGACAACTAGCTTTGTGGGGGCGAAGTACGTGTGGTTTGTAAGCACTGCTAGTTGAAGTGTTGGGGCGGCTGTTGGAAGGCAAGGCAGTGCCGTGGTGTGTGTCTGTGGATCATCCACATTAACATCTGTTAAGTCATTGTACAGACAGTGTAATGCTTTGGCGGGTGACATGTAAGGCAAAAGCCAATCTTACCTGAATACGTTTTCGGGGCACATTGGAATCAGACTCCAAGCTGGCGTTCACCGTTTCGCCGCATTGTGTCCAACCCACGAGCAACTCCCAAACAAAGACGGAACATGTTGCGAGGTCTGCAAAGCAAACGGTAACATATGAGAAGTGAGCTATACGGCCGTCCCCAAAATATGACGCGGCTTGCTTCCGCTTCCACAATCGCGGAATAGCAGTGGAACAAATCCTCGACATCGCTGGTGCAGTGGCTACGTCCGGTACCACGACCGCGGAACCACACTTGCATCTCCCATGTTGTTTCCAAGCTTGCAACAGTCTGGTGCGGTTCCGCGATGGCGGAACCGCACAAGCATCTCGCAAGTCCATTTCCAGACTGGGACAGGTTCATGCGGTTCCGCGATGGCGGAACCGCACAAACACCTCCAGGGTCCATTTCCTGGATGGGACAAGTTCGTACGGTTCCGCGATGGCGGAACCGCACAAGCTTCTCCAGGGTCATTTTCCTGCCTGCAACGGTTTGGTGCGGTTTCGGGATCGCGGAACCGCACAAGCATGTCAGCAGTCCCTTTCCTGCCTGCAACGGTCTGGTGCGGTTCCGCCATCGCGGAACCGCACAAACACTCCAAGGGCCACATCTAGCTTGGGACCGGTTGCTGCTGTTCCGCGATGGCGGAACCGCACAAACATCACTAGGGTCCATTTCCTGTCTGGGACAGTCTGGTGCGGTTCCGCGATGGCGGAACCGCACAAACATCTAAAAGGTCCATTTCCCATCCGCAACAGTGTGATGCGGTTCCGCGATGGGGGAACCGTACAAACAAGTAATCTGTTCATTTCCTGCCTGGGACAGGCTGGTGCGGTTCCGCAATGGCGGAACCGCACAAACATCTCCAGGGTCCATTTCCAGCCTGGGACAGGCTCGTGCGGTTCCGCGATCGCGGAACCGCACAAGCATCGGAAGTTGTCCAAATGTCTAGCAGGTGTGGTGTGCAACCATGGCCAAACATTGCTCGCGTGCAGGTCGTGCTGCTGTCCATAGACAAACAAAAAACAGGACAAACGCCAACCACTTGCCTGTCAAACGCCCCTCCAAGTACCTCCAAACCCGATGCCACCAACGCCGAACCGCACATTGCAAAACTGGTAGAATGGCAGGGGCCACGCCTTTATACCCCCTCGGCGGGACGGGGGGGGGGGGGGGACATTTTTTGGCCCTGCCGGAACGGGGGAAAAATGTGCCGGTGCGCAAACAAGTGGCCAAGATTGAAAGCCAGCCCGGAATTTTCAAATCCAGCCAATAGATTCAAAGAATTCGAATTTGCCCGGGGTGTTTTGGCGGGGTTGCCGCCAACCTCAGCTGTGAGGGATATATAAGTGCGGACCCTGCCATTTTACCATTTTGGGACCCCGCAGTTTGTCGTTGGCAGGAGCGTTGAGGTGGCATTGGAGGGCGCAGTGCCGGTGAGGAGCTTTTGCCGGTCAATGTTGACCCTGACATTGGTTCGTCCATGGACAGCATCTCACTGTGTTGCTGCTTATCCGTTATATCCTAGATGGATGCTTGTTTGGGCGGTTCCGCGGTCGCGGAAC